>OW203726.1:25322692-25328269 GCA_934045075.1 Yponomeuta sedellus
CCTCGATCTTACTGCCGTCCGTGTAGGCCCTGGGCCAGTCGTCGGGCACCTTATCGAGCTCCTCCACGCTGGCCACCTCCTCAAACTCCACCGGAGTTCTCAGAGCGGGGTGTGCCAGCGTGAACGGGCTGCATCGGTGCTCGACTTCCCGGCCCGGGAGCGGGGCGAAGGGCCTCCCCCTCTTCAGCTCATAAAGTTGAAGGGCCTCCTCGGCCCTTAGGTCGAGGGGGAGGATCCTCGCCAGGAGGACGGCAGCAGTGAGGGAGGTGGTGCGATGGGCCTTAGCGATGCGGATCGCGAAGGCCCTGGTCACCCTGTCGAGCACGGCCCTGGGGCCCGCACGTTGCGCGACAGGCGCCCAGACGTTGGCCGCATAGAGGATGGTAGGCTCGATGACGGTAGTGTAGAGCAGCCGGACGATATCGGCATTTAAGCCCCAAGTCGCCCTGGCCGCTCTAGACACCATCTGGAACCTAGCCATAGCTTTGCCGCAGACCCTGTTGAGGTGGCTAAGAAAGTTGAGGTTCTTGTCGATCGTCAGACCCAGTACGGTGATCTCATCCGAGAACGCGATGTCCTCCCCCCCAAGACTCAGTTTGGGCGGGATTACATCGCGCTTCTTGGTGACCACCATAGCTTGGGTCTTTCGAGCGGCGAACCTCATCTTAGCCGCCTCTCCCCACTCAGACACGGCTTCCAGCGCGGCATTGAGGATCCCCTCAAGCTCACCCGCAGTCTGCGCCGCGGCGATAATCAAAATATCGTCAGCGAACGCCTGCAGGTGAGCTCTCAGGTCCTCGCCGCGCCGGAGCAAAGGGTCGAGTAGCAGGTTCCACAGCAGGGGACCGCACGTCGAGCCTTGGATGCAACCCTTCGAAGTAGGTCTGTCTACTTGTGCTCCAGCGTACCTGACTGTGACCTGTCTTTCGCTCAGGTAGCTGCACAGGAGTTGGTAGACAGACTGGTCGCATCCAGTGGCCAGGATCTGGTGTTTTATTCCGGGCCACCACGCATTGTCGAAGGCCCCCTCGATATCGAGGGAGACTACTCCGACAATGCGTTTCTGCCCGACGTGATCTCTTATGAGCTGGACAGCATCATACAAAGCGTCCTCCGTGCTGCGCTGCGGCATAAAGCCATATTGGCGCGGGCTCAGTCCTCCGCCCAACCCGAGCTGCCAGAGCAGCCTCCCGGCCATCATCTTCTCCAAGATCTTCCCCAGGACGGACAGGAGCCCAATCGGCCTGTATGACTTAGGCCGCGTGTAGTCATCTCTGCTGGGCTTAGGCAGGATTTTGACTACCGCGGCCTTCCAATCCTTGGGGAAGTATCCCAGAGAAAGGCAGGCGTTCATCAGGGCAACAAATACATCATTTCTTGCCCTGATGGCCGCACTGCAGATGTCAGCCGTGAGGCCGTCCCCCCCGGGCGCCTTTTTAGGGTGGATGCCCTTCAAGACGCCCGAGAGCTCGTGCTGGGAGAAGGGAGTAAACTCCCGCGGCTTGGCACTGGCTTCATCCTCCATGCGGGCAACTGCCTGCCTGACGCGGGCATGAGTATCTAACTCGGACTGTAGATCGTCAGCTGGGTAGAATGTATCAGCTATGAGAGCTGTGGAGCCCTCGGCATCCAGGGTGCGTCCATCCGCGCCGCTGAGGAGGGTGTCCTCCTTCCGACGAGCGGCGCATCTTAGCACCCTATAGATGCCGTCCCACACGCTCTCATGCTCCTGCTTTGTGCAGAATTCCACCCAGCTGGCGGTCTTGGCCGCCTCTATGGCGGCCTTGTAGTCCTCCTTGGCCACCAGATACTCCTCAACTACCCTATCCCTTCTGCGGCGACTTGCGTGCCGGATTCGACCCCTCAACGTGATGAGTTTGCGCTTCTTCTCCTGCAACTCAGGGCTCCACCAAATCACCCGCTTGGGTGCCTTTGGTGGAGCCAGAAGAGGGATCGAATCCTCGCACGCACCGTGAATCGCCCCAGTGTACCTTCCAATGGCCTCCTCGAGACCGCGGGGCGTCTCGATAGCCTCGATTTCGTCGACCGTCCAGTCTCCTAGACGGTCGACGAACGAGGCCCGAAAAAGGTCCCAGTCGGCCTTCGCGGCGTGGTAACGCCTGGTGGATCCGCTAGGTCTGGCCGGCTCCGTCTCGGGCCCCACCCCCACCTCGAACGTGATCGCCCGATGGTCCGGGGCGGAGGGGATGAGGTCCGGACGGACCCTCCAGTCGCTCACTCGATGGAAGAGCGCCGACGTGGCGAGGGTTACATCCACTATACTGGTGAACAGCTTGTCCCCCCGCCAGATGTAAAACGTCGGCGCCCCTCCCTCGTTGAGGACCTGCAGATCCACCTGGGCTGCGAACTCGGAGAACAGAGTACCCCTCTGGTCCTCGCGCCCGCAGCCCCACCAAAGGCTTTTGGCGTTAATGTCCCCGCCGAGAAGGACCGCGCTGGTGCCCATGCGGTCCATGAAGGCCTGGATGTCGCGGAGATAGGGACTGAGGTCTTGGTCTCCCTCAAGGTACACCGAGACCAGGCCGATCTTCTGCCGCTCCCATTCCACCACCACCGCCACGACATTCTCCGTGATGGTGGTGGCGTCCTGGACGACAGAGAGGGCCGGGTTGATGACTAGGATAGCCGACTTGACCGGTTTAGCCCCGGTGGCCATCTTTTGTATACAAGTATACCGGGTGTCCACTCGGCCCACCGACCCAGTGTAAGGTTCCTGGATCAGTACGGCCGAGTAGCCACCCTCGATGGCCACCTGGACGACCTCGTGGAACGCGGCGCGGCAACGGCCTATGTTGACTTGCAACAGCCGTATAGTGCCCCGCCGCGCTCCCCGTGGCCGCCCCGCGGCGTCCCGGCCATCGTCGGCCACCCCATCCCCCGGTGCACCCCGAGGCCGTGGGGGGGCCAAGGTGCCCGCATCAGCAGTACTTTATGGCCTGCCGCGCTATACTGTCCCAACGCATGCGCTCGGGACAGTCGGCGGCGTATGCAGGGTGCGAGGACTCTGCCCCTGACACTTTCGCGCAGTGGCAGCAGCGCGGCCCCTCAGCCCGCGCCGACGGGGGGCAGTCCCTGGTTTGGTGCTCACCGCTGCACTGGCCACACCTGGCTTCGGCGCGACAGATTCGCGCCGTATGCCCGTAGCCCATGCAGCGGTAGCACTGCACCAGTGGGGACTGGTCCACCGCCAGCACGACCTGGTAGCCCAGCCTTATCCTCGCTCCTTCCATACGCCGCCAGATTTCGGGGGTCACCTCTAAGATGACGTTGCAGAGTGCCCCGTTTCTGCCATTGGTGCGCCTTAGGACCCGGGCCTCCTCCTTATTGAGGGCGATGCCCGCCATCAAGTCCTTATTCTGAGACTTGATGGCGGCCATCACCTGCTCGTCTGGGGTGTCTCTCGCGACCCCGGCGAGGCGAATCAGGGGGCGCTTGTCGGTGGGCTCGGTGACTGTAAAGAGGCCACCGGCCCCCTCCAGCTCCTTCTTGAAAGCCTCCCTGCCCTCGCCGGTGTCGCAAGAGAGCAACACTTTCTGGTTCCGCAGCCTCCTGACCGCGTTGACTCCAATCCCGAGGGTGATGACGTCGACCTTCGCCTTGATATCTGCTATTGTAGCTTCGGCGGTCTTGTTGGGATCGGTCGACTCCACCACCATCGGGTGGCGCGGTAAGGAGGCCGCTTCGGCATATGTTTTGGGGGAGACCCGATCTCGCTGGGAGGGCCGCGGGACTGCGGCCGTGGCGGGGAAGCTGTTCTGGCGGGTCGGGCCGGCGGGGGGAAACGGGACGGGCCCCGCGAGCGGCGCAGGCTGTTGTCTGTCTAGCCGCTCGCGAAGCCCGCGGAGCTCCCCCTTCAATTCCTCCGCCCACTCCACGCCCGCTTTGGTGTTGGGTGCCCCGGCCACGCCGCTCAGTTCCTTGCTGAGGCTATCGCACCGCTCCGTGAGCGCCTGCATCCCCTTGGTAAGGGACGCAACCGCCCCCGGAGCAGGCGGTGCCTCCTTGTCCCGCAGCTCTCCCAAGACGTCAAACGAGATCAGGTCTCGTGCCGCCAAAACCTCTCTCTTAATCTCGCCCAGGTCCTTTGCTATTGTGGGCAGCACCGCGCCCGCGGCCAGCTTTTCCAGGCGGGCCGCGTGAGCCTCCTCCCTTCGGGTCGCGTCCGCGGCGAACTCCGCCCTGGCGGCCTCCATCCTCAGGCTAAGAGTCTGCCTGGACTCGCTCAGCCTGAGTACCATTTGGTACAGCTCGCCGAGCGAGCCCACGACAAACTCACGGGTCTCCCGTTTCAGGTTGCCTGAGGACTCCAGCCTCTCTTTCGCCGCCAGCATTACGTCGTTGGCCATCCTTGGGAGATTGGCCAGTGTTCCGGTCACTGACCCTCCCAACGATGGCCTGCCGGTCTGGGGCGAACGGGAGGCCGGTAAGATGCCGCCAGGGACGACAGTCTCGTCCAGGGGTGATTTGGTTTGTGGCGCGGTGCTGGCTGAAGCGGGCCCCGCGGTCCCGGCTCCCTCAATCGGGGCCTTAATTGAAGGTGCCTTTTTCGGCGGGGTTCCGCGGAGCCCCTTTATGGGCACTCGCAACAGGGCACTCGTGCCCGTCCCGGGTGGCCGGCTCTTAGCCTCCGCCGTGGTCGCGGACTTGCGCGGCCTAGTGTCCATTTTGTTTGTCCGCGTCAAGAGGGCCGGTTTGGCGTTGCCCAGTTACCCACGGGCCCAGCCGAACAAGGAGGGCGAGTCAGGGAATTACTATCAGGTCGGCGAGAAGACCGGGTCAAATTGTCCACTTATGTATACTAAAATTGTATAAGTCAATTGTTTTGTACTTAAAACTATGGCAAAAAGGCCGTGTAAAGGTGTAAATATTAATCTAGTGCAATAGGGCAATTATATTTAACTTAAAACTAATGTGCCAATAGGGGCCAGGTCACACGTGATCAGAATTGAAATAATTAAAATTGAAAAATTTAAGATTTAAAAATTGAAAAATTTATGAAATATTAAATATTGATAAATTGTGTAAATTATAAGATTACGGAATTGAATATTATAAAATGATTAGAATTAAAACAAAATTGAATAAAATAAAAATTGAAAATAAAAATTGACGAATTGGAAAATTTAAAATAAAATTAAAACTTTTTCCGCTCTACGTAGAGCCGTTATTGCTATTGTGGTGTAGAGTCCTTCGAGTATGTCCGAATATTGTATAACTGAACAATTTGTGGTCAAAAGCGAAAAAACTCTACTTCTACTCGAGTGACTCTATGTAGAGCCGCTTTCAGGCCACCGGCGGATAGCTCCCACCGAGCCCTTTCCAACGACCCCAAACACGACCTCCCTAGCCCAACTAGTCCCGGAGGAATCTCGGTGCAAACCTTTCGGTTGAAATTCAAAATGGCCGCCAGAAAATGGTTTAAACGGCAATTCCTCCGCGACCACCGAGCCGAAAAATCCCGTGCTTGGGCTCGTTTTGTTGGGCGCGATGAGCCCCGTCCGCCGGCTGGGTTTTCAGGCTGAAAATTTTCAGGCTCCTGAAAACGCCTGAAAGCTG
>OW203727.1:0-187000 GCA_934045075.1 Yponomeuta sedellus
GCCCGTCGCGTTGCCGTGTCGTGCACTCGCACGATGTGGCAACGCCGCCGTGGAACGGTGCATCGGACGATGTCGTAATCCGGTGACGCGGGTATGATATGATGCGCTCGATCAGTTGGTGTGTTATTGTCTTAGCGATTAGTTGCACGTATGAATAAAATATGTCGGAGAACATAGATAATGATTTATTGATTTCACTTATTCAAGAACGTCCACTACTTTGGGACAAAACAATAGATGATTTCAAGGACAAAAACTTAAAAACGGAAGGCTGGAAGGATGTTTGTCGAAACATTTTTCCTGACTTTGACGGCAAAAACGATAGAGAAAAAAAAAAAAAAAACAAGACTAGGTAAGTACATATTTATTATTTATTAGTTATGTTATAGGTATATTTTAGAAGTAATTATTTATAGTATTGTAGAATATCCCACATAAGTAATTATGGATATTCTACAATACTTATGAGATATTTTTTCGGCCATTTATTATGTTTTACATTCTTTTGTGGATAGGCTTAGTAGGTAAATTTTAATATAACTAAACTATGAGTGGGTATAAAAATATTACAAGTCAATTATCATATTTTAGTTAATTGCCAACTAAGTGCTCCAATATCGCTGTTAAAATATTTACAGAATTCATTCCTAATATTGACTGAGTTTGTGTTTATTGGAAGTTCGTCATCAATTGATTGTTGCAAATTTACAAAATTTTTTTCTTCTATCATTAATTCCTCGGTTGTTGTAATTCCGTCTCTATTAATAATAAAGTTATGCAAGACACAACATGCTTTGATAATATCTGTAGCAAAATTATATTGAACATTCAATGGTCGGTGAAATACACGCCATTTATTTGCCAGAATACCAAAAGTACACTCAACTTATCTTCTCGCGCGACTCAAGCGATAGTTGAATACTCTTTGTTGTACAGTCAAATATTTCCCGGGGTATGGGCGCAATACATTATTTGTGAGTGGTAAGCCTTCATCTGCTACAAAAATATAAGGAACTGGTGTCTGTAGACCTGGTAAAGATTTTGGCTCTGGTAAAGGCAGATTGCCTTGTAGTAATAGTTCATACAGTTTTGTATTGTGAAAAACAGTGGAGTCGCATTCCTTACCAAATGCTCCTATGTCAACATACACAAATCTATATTTAGAATCAACAATAGCGAGCAAAATTATAGAATTATAACTTTTATAGTTAAAAAAAAAAAAAAAAAGAGACCCACTATGGGCAGGACTCCAGATTCGAATGTGTTTCCCGTCCAACGCCCCCATACAATTAGGAAAATTGGCTTTCTTGTCAAAATCTTCAGCTGTTTGTTTTATTAACTCCTCTGTTATTTTCGGAATACATTCACTTAACATAATTTTCCATAAAGCTTGACATACTTCTCTTACTATTTTTGCGATAGTACTCTTTCCACGATAATCCGTGAATTCTAAATCTCTAAAACTATTTCCTGTTGCCAAAAATCTGGAAAAAAAAAAAAAAAAATATTCGTTTTAAATATTTGATAATAATACGTTTTAAATATTTTACAGGCAATGCCGTGCTAAAGAAATGGACTCATATAAAAGATAATTTTACAAGATACCTGAAAAAACTTGAAACCCCTAAATCGGGATCTGGTGCAAGCAAAATTAAGGCGTATCATTTATATAATCAACTTCTGTTTCTAAAAAAAAAAAAAAACCCTGCCAATTTAACTGACTCAAGCATAATAGAAAAAGATGAAGAAGACGAGATGCCATATGAGAAAAATGAAAATAAAAGATCACGTTACCAACCTACTCCACGAAAAAGAAAAGTGAACGATGAAGTCGATCATGAGATTCTCCAAGCCCTAAAAGAAACAGAAAATAGACATCTGTCATTTTTTAAGGCCATATTGCCGTCATTGAACATATTAGATGATCATCAAACGCTAACATTTCAAAGTCGTGTTTTAAAAAAAATCGTAACAGATTTGCATCACATTTCATACAATTATGACACACCAACTGGTTATAATACAGCTCCTCAGGGTATGTACCAAAGACCACAATCATCGTATCTATCTACTAACTATCAACCAACACAAACTTCGACCTATCAATCAACAATGTCATCAAATTTTTCTAAGACCCCAGCCCAAAATACACGTAGTATGTATCAACCATCGACTTCATCAAATCCCAAACCAACAAACTCAACTTTCGAAGAACTATCGAATGATTGCGAAGATGAATCAAATGCAACATTGGAATCAACATATGATTTTTCTTGAAAATTAAGTATTATAATAATTTTCAAAATTTTATTTTCATCAAAAAATTCTAAAAAATATTCCTTAGGTATATTATTATGTAATAAAAACATGGTTCAACCTAATTATTTTTCTATAATTGTTATGTTGTTGGTAGATCAGCCACTCAAATCTGAGATTTTTATCTAGGTGTTAGGCTATTAAAGAGTTTTATTGTTTTTCTTAATTATAACTGTAATGTTACGGACAAACCAGTAAAACCTTAAAATCTGTGATTTTTAGCTAGTTTTAAACTTTGATTTTAAACGAGCAAATCAGCCGATTGAAAACTGTGATTTTTAAGTTGATATTAGGTTATTATTACGTATTTATATAGTTGTAGGGAGGTTAATTATAAATACCTATAGATATACTTACATAAGAATATAAAAAAAAAAAAAAAAGGTATCATTGTGATTTACCTAATTCTTTTCTATTGTTTGTTACTCGTATTATTGTAAAGCAAATCGTTCACTCGAGAACTGTGATTTTTATATGCTAATTTTAGTAAATATGAAACTTGCTATGATTATGAAAAATAAAGAACATAAAAAAAATTACATACCTACATATAAATTGTTTTTATCACTTACCTACCTTATAGTTAATCCCAACTTTTCCAAAGACCCAACAGGTTTTCCAAATACATATTGTTTTTGTATACGAGGTGTAACTTTTGTTAGTAATTCTTCAAAACTTGATACAGACATTCTAAAATAACTGTAAAATTTATGGTCACAGGTTTTCAACGCTTCATATTTTCTAGTAAAATGATTCCCATCACTATTCATAATAGATAGATATGGGTGCACCCAGTAACGTCTTTTTTTTTCTCTAACTTCTCTCTCCGTCTTTTTAATAACCACAAAAGCAGAATACGTTTTGTGCGGTCCATATCTACAACGAGACTGCTATTTCGTGAAGAATGTACCGTAACTGTACAAGGCACGGCAACGTGTAACTTTGCGACGTCGTGACGTACATTTTTACGTTACGGCAACGTAATTTCCCACGTCACGGCAACGCGCCGCATCACGGCACCGCAACGTTCCACGTTGACGACGTCGTGCCGTGGTGATGTGGACAGGCCCTAAGGGTTGATGTGCTGTGGACTGCACGTCTTACCTGCTTGCACACGTTAGTTGCAGTTGACAGCACATCGGCCGTTATGACCTTGTATGTAGGTAATCACACAGCATAAGACTATATGTGACGGCACGTGTTACTACGCAAGAAGTAGAGCAGGTGACGTTGAGGTGCTGGTGACTGCTCTTACCTAGACACACTTCTTATCTGCCTCATCTAAATACGGTGAGAATACGTATTGTATTGTATGTAAAGTAGATCATCTACGATCCGTGTGGAGTTTCTGGTCTCCCATCGGACGCGTCCCCGGGTGGCGGATAGGGGAACGCCCTCCAGATATGGGGGGTACCGGCTTCTGCCGGCGCGGACCAAAACCAGGCGGGGGGACGTCCAGTGGCAATCTGCTGCTCTGCTGCACGTCCGGCGGAGTCGTCGGTTGTCGGCACCGTCGGTAAAACCCGTAATCTCACATTGAGTGGGACCGGGGGCCTTCGGGCTGCGAGGAGACAACGTCTATAAAAATCCCCAATCCCAAGCTTAGACGCCCGGCGATGGGATGCATATCTGGTGGGTGACCAGTCGTGAGGGCGTCCTTATCCTTCCGCCGTAGAGCGGGCGTGTCGCTACGGGTTTGCGCTCCACCCTAAGGAGCGCAAAGCATTATTTCAAATACATTTAGGGATACTGCTTCCCGGGTGGGACCCCGAAAGGGGGAATCCCACCTCTCCGCTTCGGCGGAGAGCTGCCCCGTAGTATACGGGAGGGGCACCAAGTGCTTTGAAGAACGAGACGAGTCCGAGGCTGCCCTTGTTAGGGTGACGCGCGCGGCCTCAAAGGTGAATGGGAGCCGGGCTTAACCCGGGCGACCCAGATACCCAAAACTTAACTTTTTACAACTTATACAAATTTACTTCTGGTCGGGCGAAAGGAGTTGCTTAGTTTATTATTATTTTTCATTAAATTTTAATTATTTTACCATTGTACCCCGGCGCCTTGCTTGTGACTACTCGTCGGAGTAGACACACAGACAGAGATAAGGCGTCGGGGAAAACACAATTTTTTAACTGTATTACACAAATTTTACTCTAAAGGACTATCTTGTATTAATTAAAAAAAATATTTTTAGTAATGTATAGATATTTTATTATTTTTATTAGATATTTTATATTTTTAATTATTTCAAACATTTTAATTGTATTGACAAAGATTTTATTTTCATGGACTATGCTGTATTTTTAATTTTACTATTTTATTTTTTGTAATGTATAAATTAGATATTTTATTATTTTAATTAATTCAATTCTACATTTTTGTATTGCTGTCCTAATTTTGTGGCTGATAGTATTGTATGACGACACCTGTAAATGTTAAAACCCATTTACAGGTGTGTTCAGAAAAAAAAAAAAAGACAAATAAAAGAGAGAGAGATAGACAATAAAATCCATTAGGCTAAGAAAATATAAGGACACAATAATTTACATTATTTCAAAAACTTGTTTTTTAATTTTGCACAATTTGAAATGTTATTTTTATATCCTAATTTTATACAATAATTTAACACTTTAATTTTTTAATATTGAATCAATGATTACAAATTATGGACATTTTATATTAAACTCAACATTTTACACTACTGACTAAAAGATTGCTACGAAATAAATGGTAGCAGGACCTCGTCCAAAATAAAAAAAAAACCTAAACTACCTCCTAACCTCCCCCTCGACGGTTGCCGCCTTATGGTGGCGAGGGGGCATTAGTAGCCGTGGGTGAAAGCCAGGCCCCACGGTGAAACTAAGAGCAACCCGGGAGGGACCGCTGCTTGGAGCGGTCAGTAGGTGGCGGTGTTGTATGGGCAGCACCGCCACTGAGGCGGGCTGCGATGTCGTATGGGCGGCATCGCAGCCGAAGGGAGAAGGCCGCGGCGGGGGAGGAGTGCCGGTATTACGGTGCGCCGCTGTCCCTATCCTCCGTGGCCTTAACGGGGCCGCCACCATTAGATGGCGGATGCGGTGGGGTCGCAGGGGAAGAGGAGTGCTGATATAGCGGTGCGCCTCTCTCCCTATCCCCTGCGACCGTTTCGTCGCTTGGGCCCTGCTTCACACCGGGCCCAGGCGACCAAGAGGAGGAGGTCCGGCTGGGGGGGCGCCTTCGTGCGCCTCGTACCAGTCGGACCAGAGAGCCGTGGGCGGAGGGTCAGGGGACCCACCGCCTCCATCACGGCGGGCCCGGAAGGCGCCCTTGCGTGATCCGGGGGCGCCTTCCAGCCAGAGAGGGCCGCGCGTTCGCTCTCCACCTTCTCTGCTCTCAGAGAAGCGCTGGTGAGCTGGCGATGCGCCGCCCCCCCTCTAGTCCCCATTGTATGGGCAATGGTACGGGGGGGGGCGCGTTGGAGCGTATGGGGGCCTATAGGGCCCCCTCGAGGAGACGCAGGGGGCGCCACTGGGGAGCCACTCTGGCTCCCCCACCAGTCGAGCCCTTCCAGTGGAGGAGCGACCTCTTGCCGGGTCGCGGACCGCGGTGAGTTAGCCTCTAGCCTATCCCGTGACCCGGTAGAGGAGAGGAGGATCACCGCAAGCCGTCCTATTATTCCGACAACAGGACGGTGAAGGGCGTAAATGCATAACCAAAAAAAAAAGTAACCTAACCTTGACGAAGTCTTAAAATTACTGCAATTTCAATTCACATGTTCTTTTCGACACAACCATACCGCGATATAGAATATTAGCAACGCCACCTAGTGGTGGAAGAATTAATTACTCGAACGGCATTCAAATGCTACTCAAATCCTATGTGAATTTGAGACTTACATAAAGTAACATAACGACTGCTTCACTCACCGAGGTGACTGGATGTGAAATGTAATACAATGTAGAAAAAGAAACGGGTTAGTGCATTTAAAAGAATATATTCTAGTTAGATCATTTTGATAATGCATGTAAAAAAAACACTTTGATCATGATCATCTAAATCTGGCTGGAAACAGTTTCCTTTACCTGTGTGCGAACATTTGAAGTCGGAATAATACGAGCTATTCAATTCAATTCTTGTTTATGGCACCCTCTAGGATTCTGCCAGTGTCAAGTTTGTGGAGATGGCACTTTTTTTTTTTTTTTTCCACTAGTCTGCACCTCGCAAATTGCAGTAGATAAGTTGAGGAACTTATAGTAACCAAAAATTATTAAACATAATAAAATATAATACGAGCTAGTACAATGTAAACCTCTGGCAGGTGTAAATGACTGGCTGACATTCAGAGACGAAAACTAAGCTAAGACCGGTCTCAGAAATGTCAAAATCACGTACTTAGAAATATTTCGTATTCAGAATCGAATCTTATCAAGTTGAGTATGAAATGGTACTTTACGTGAACTTAGATATACTGTCATCTGTCATTTGGTTCTCTTCACTTTGAGGTTACCTTTTTGTCGTATTGTTTTAGTTGGAGTTGTGATTAGCATTGTGTTTACTGCGGAGTTTTGTGACAAAATGAATCGCTTTGAAGTTATAGACTTTAGAAGAAGTGGACGCCTTGGGAGACCTAGGTCTGAATGATGGATTCCATGCAGAGTTTTTATTCCGGGATTCTTCAGAGTCAGTTTTTTTTGGACACGACTATGGTCAAACAAAACATCACTTACAAGCTCTCGTAAAAGTGCCTTCTCGTAAGCGGTAAAAGGAGCTTTCCTTTTTCTTTCTGTAATTTTTTGTGACAGTCTATGAAAAATTAACGAAACTGAATAATAATATACAGAATTGAGAATAGGTACAATTTTTGCCAAATTATAAAACTCGCGCCAGCCGCCAACCAAATAATGTAAAAAATTCTTTCGTTCACAGACGACTCCAAACGTCATTTCACTGATGTTCTACGAGCATTATCTGTGAGCTTTTTATTTCACTCTCATATACATAAACTTGTATGATGTTGTCCTGCTCTCGTGTAGCGATATAATATTTAAAAAAACGGTAAGAACTACATCACTAAAAAATAATAGACAATATAGATGACTTTCTTAAGACAGTTCTTCGCTTAGCTCATGCTTAACTCCGTCTCCCGCTCTAAGCGTGAACTTGGGATTCGTCTCTGAATGTCGAGACTAAACCTTAAGTTACCGAGAAGTTAGCAAGCCAGCTGAGCTCTCACGTCAATCTATTTACTTTTTTACGACAATTTTGTACACGTACAGGTTAATAAAGTTGGTAATTTGTAGGGTCGAAAATGCACAAATACAAATGACCAAATAATAAATCACGGGACTTTTTTTTTATTCGTGTAGTAACCCCAAAAACTTTATTATAGCCGTGGGCCACACAGAAATGACGACGTACTGTGTCGCGTCGCGTCGCGCGCGTCTTTACTGTGCTCATCGAGGTAGTATAAGCTAGAGGAGGCCTAAGCGTACGCCCGTCAGGGACAGCAAATTTCATGCAGCCCCTAATAAAATGAAATTCCCGCAACAATTGATTTATTATTGGCATCAATTTGTATTTATTTTATTGTGTATTGATTGTATAGAAAAGATCGCTCTAAGCGACCTTTACATTTTAGTTGCAAAGTCCCCCGTAACTTAACTCGGTGGACTGCATGCACGTAAAGGTTGATATACCTTACATTTCAGATAGGAATTGTTAGTACTATTGTACTACAAGAGCATCTGCTGATAAAGAGATAGCAATGAAATGGAAACATGTTTTCTTAAGTTGTATCTAATAAAATGTAAGTAAGAGATTTTATCGATGGTAAGAGCTATTTACAACATAAGCAGTAAAAAACAAAAAAAAATTGCTAAGAAACCGTTTTAAAGAAATAGGCAATCCCACACTGGCTTGCCAATATAAATATTGTCGCGTTCCTATCTCGAACCATCTAGAATAGATCCTTCAGGAAGCTTATCGAATAGGCGGCGCATGCATCGTTTTAGTAACGTTTCAAGTAATAATGACTCGTATGTCTACAGTCATAAGGCTCACAACTCTATGACATGAATCTGTTACCACGTGCACCGAAGGAAAGTATATACAAGAATATTCGAGAACCCTTGCCGGTGGATATAAATAGCGACCGCCGCCGCGGCGCACAGTTCAATCAGTTTGGACTTGCGAAGAATAAAGGAGCGAACCTACCTGCGAAACGAGTGATAACCTACGACCTCAGCGATTCAGCCTCCTCAGCGACTTCGATTTGACTTGCAATTTGGAATCTTTGCGTGGACTTCGTAGAGTGAAGACCTGCAGATCAGACCCTGCGAAAATAAATTCTAAGTGGTCATTGACGTATTACCTCCAAATCTAGAACCCTAGCCCGTAACAATAATTTAAATTAATAAATAGGGAGGTACATAACATAAACACTAGGAATACAAATAAGGTTGCTTATTCTAAATCCCATTTAGCGCACATCATTAAGGTTAATGCGTTTTTTACTACAACATTCTAGAAAATGGTCTATCCTTAAATGAATATACATTTAAATCTTTAATTAAAAAGTCACAATGTAAAAAAAAACCCTATTGTAAAATAGACCATTATTTAAACGATACAAGCCCATGATAATAAACCAATTCCACTGCGATTTTATTGTTTGTTAAAACATAATTTATTGTACACAGACTGAATAGACGACATGATTGCGTGCGTACGTGACTATATTATACATTCTATTACTGACAATTACTGAGTCTGCAGGTTTGATAAAGGTCATTCGAATGGTGGCGTGGTGGTCTGGTCATCTATCTCCCTCCAAAATGGTTGAGACTGATGATGGCTGATCAATGCGTTATGCTTGTGAACGAGTGCTATTCGTGTGTCTGGCGGCAGCACTTATGTTTTCCTTACTTTTGTAAGACATTTCACTAATCCTTTAATTGATATTTAAAGTTATTGATGACAATCATGAAATCTTTCATACGTAGGTATAGGTGGCAACTGATGAAATAGATTTAATATGACTTGGGAAAACATAAAAACATTAAAGGTCGTACCAAATAAATACCTACCTAGCTTATATTATGACTTACATGTTACTCGTATTAATGCAACAAACCAAAAATCCTTTGAATCTGCTAATAAATGCTTCGTTTTGGTAATGCTGTTGAAGGAAAACAAATGTTTATTAATACGGAGTATAAATATTATTATAGATAGACAAAGACAATCAAATTACCGGAATCGCACTTAATTATGGAGGTTTCGGGTTTTTCTTAGGGCATCACTGGAGCTGTGCAACCTAACTAAATTACGTATGTACGCCTCCGCCTCACAGCGACAAGCTGTTCGCGACGGCAAATTCACCAGGGAAGCAAAGAAAATGCGGAAATCTCATAAGGACAGAAGGAAAGAAGGTGCAGCAATCTATTCTGTCCTATGGTCAACTGTAGTTATCTATCTCTTTTAAAGATGGGCGTTTTCGAAAAACATTTTCGAAATTATCGAAAATGGTAGTATTTCAAATTTTTCGAAAATATTCTTTGTTATTCAAAAAAAATTTACTAATTTAGTGATATTTCATTTGCATGAAAACAATATTGTGAAGACAGCATTGAAGGAACAAAACGCGCGCGACTCGTGTAAAGTCGTGTCATTCCGCCACGAATCGTGTTTTCGAAAATCGCAAGACTAAAGCCTTTTCGAAAATTGAGCCGATATGGATTTCGAAATCACTAACGTCTTTTCGTCAGTAGTCGTGTTTTCGAAAATTATCACTAAAGCAAGCGAAATGAGAGAGGCAGAGCACTTATTTCCGAAACTGTCGACAGTTTTCTCGATTCTCGACAGTCGGATTAGTAAGTTAGTAATATTAGTAAAACTTATTCGAAAATGAATATTAGTAATTTACTAATCTTTTTTTCGAAAATAAACATTAGTAAATTCAAATGATTCGAAAAGAGATGTCATTCACAATCGCCCATCTTTAATCTCTTTCTAAAGTTGTAACAATAATTTATTTAGATGTCGGCCCCTTGACTGCGCCCGTGGCACACTTCCTTTTTATGTGACCCACGCCTTATAGTACGCCTTTGGCGTCTCTATCTATACCAGCCCTCCTATTACGTAACATTCCACTCTATCGAGTGAAGCATTTAGACACCTTCTAAGTGTCAAAAAATGTGTGCAAATGACAGAATGGGCCATTGTGTGCAGTACACAATGGCCCATTCTGGCCCACTGCTCGGCATTGCCATTGTGTACAGGGGGCAATGGTGTGAAGAATGTTACTAGGTATGCCAAATCACTTGAAATGATTGTCTCAGTAAAGCCTGTATGTATACAAATACACTAGTTTTTGCTGTAGTCAAAAATACCCAGTAGTTTTGATATTATAGGCATTCAAAGTTACGAAAAATAACGAGTCCCGCTAACAGTCACATGACCGCTTGTGACGTCATGTCACAACGCGCCGCGCGGGCCGCTACTAATTTATCAGAATTTATCTAATTTTCTGATTTTAAGCGCTGTGTCCTGATCTACTGTTTTATTATATTTGTAGAATTGAGTAAAATCTCCTGAATTTTGACAAGTAGCCACTACATTTCTGCATATTCCACCTTTGTTAGGTTATTGAACGAACATAATGAAAGGGAACGTTTTCATTCATTGACTCGATATGCGAATATTTCTTATATCTGTGTTGTGCTACCAATGCTATCAAAAGAGGAAAAATATTAGAAAACGATGTCATAAAGGAAGTCGCGAAGATACACTTAATAAAGATAGTGGAATCTGGTCTTTTTTTATAGAATGAGTGGCCTGTTTGGTGCGTTATAGAAGTAAAGTGTCCAACCAAGGCAAACACTTTTATTACGTATTATGGTAAAAGTAAACTAGGCAAAAAATATTATGCTCAGATGCAAACACAAATGGAAATCACCGGAAAAAGTAAAGCCCTATTTTGTATTGCACACGTTGACTTTGAAACCTCAAGGAATTTTGATGTGAATAAAGTAGTTTATAATTAAAAATATTGTGATGATTTTTTTGAAAAATGTGTAAAGTTTTAGAAGGACAATATTTTTGACAAAAATAATAAAATATAATTTGATTGGTTGAGACAATGGGAGTTTGGGGGACTCAGACTAAGATCCTTGTTAGGGAGCTGGGTCGCCGCTTGAGGGACCGTGGGCTTGACTGCCGCTCCGGTGCGTATCTTGGACAGAGGGTCTCTTTGGCGGTGCAGCGTGGCAATGCTGCCAGCGTTATGGGATCCTTTGGCTCAGATATTTTCCGGAACGGTTTGTGCAGTAAGTGTTGTCTTTTTTTTGGTGTGTTTAAATTATTATTAATATTTTATGTGTTCTTGACGAAAATTTATTAGATATCTTACTGTGCATGTATTTTTTTTTTATTAAGTGTGACATGTTTTGTAACTGTATTATTTTGTATTGACATTTTTACCTTAATATCTGTGACATGTATTATTTCGTAATGTTTTAAATTATCCTAATGTAATATAGTTTTATTAAAAGTCTATAAATATCCATTTTTTCACATTTTAACGTCTTTTGGAACTATAAAAAATAACTTTTCCGGCGAATTAGTAGTTGTATTTTTACATTTAGGCAGAACACATGATTTCCTAGTATTTGGATTGGACATTTTTTAAAGTATTTAGGTATAATTTCAACGGCACGGGCGCACGACTACGAGCGGACTGAGTGAGCCAGACTGAGCGTGTTGTGCGATGACGTCACAGCGTAACCGGCGGCCCTCGTCGTACGGTTACAATTTGTTTTACTTCTAAATCGGAAAGTAATTAACGTATCGAAGTAATTCTTTCACTAGTATTTTTTAATTTTGACAGAGAATATGTGCATTAAAAAGAATATATTTATATATATTTATATAGAATATAAATTTAGGTTAGGTTAGGTAAGGACAATTTTTAGCCTCTAAATAGGTGTTTTAAAAAAAAAAAATATATAGGAGCGGCTGCAAAGACTTCTACGTCTATCGCAAGTGTTTTTCCAGACAATGAGCCATGCGCCATTGTGCAAACACCAATTGATCGTGGCCTACAGTTGTGCATTGCAAAGCATGGCCCATTACTGGCCAATGTGTACTGGGGCCTTTATATACTAACGACCACAGAACAATTAAACCACTAACGACTAAAGCCCGCACACATTGGCCCATGCTGGCCCACTGCTCACCATTGCCATTGTGTACACGGGGCAATGGTGTGTAGTGGCGCACAATCGGACAGTTGTCGGTTTTTCGCGCACACTTCAAAGGAATCGCGGCGTAGCCTGGCCCATCCGTGTTTACACAGTGGCCCATTGTTTAGTTCGGCACCGACCGCTGATCGGGATAGACATAGAGTACTTTCTTTGTTGCGATGATTTTTTTGGAAAACTACTTGAATTATAAATCGCCCAAAATGAAAATAAATCAATAGACCTTCAAGTTTATTTATTTATATCAATCTAAGCCCGTAATTTTGCGCCTTTCGCGCCATTTTTTTTTTAATAACTTTGTTCTTGTTCCTACATACTTCTGTAGTACTTGTGAACAAATAAAATAAATAAATAGTAAATAAATAAATAGCTGCAGCCGCAATTACTTCTACGTCTATCACAAGTGGTTAGCCAGACAGCAATGAGCCATGCGCCAATGTGTAAACAGCAAGTGATTGTGGCCTACAGTTGTGAGTAGCGAGTAGATTAACGGCTTGTTAGTGTACCAGAAACATATCGAAATCCCTATGTCCCGGGGGAGTAGGCAGGGACCAGGGGATAGGGGATGTCTCGGCAAAGGCTTGTTAGTGTACCAGAAACCAAGGGTAAGTCGTTTCGAATTTATATTTCGATGTATGTATGGATGTATTTATTTTCATTATATGTGTTCTATGTAATTAATTAGAGTTTTTGTACGTCCATTATACCATTATGAAAATAGCAAAAGATTTAGATAAGTTTATCTGTGTAAAATATTTTTTGTTATGTATTATTAAGGCACTTTGGGGTGCTAACTAGAGCCACCAATGGAATGAATACAATTATTTTATTATACGTTTTATTTGTATATCAGTCTTTCAAGAATTGTGAAATAAAAGAAGAAATAAATGCCTATAACTTGACACTGCCGGTCTATTCAGTATGTAATTATAATAGAGGATTCGATTATTACGTAAAACTTGTATTATTACGTAATGTGTGAAAGTTTCCAAACAATTATTTATAAAGCTCCTGAAAAGCCAACCCTGGTGGGGTGAAAGACACAGAGACTTAAGACTAGCGGAATCTGCCCCACTACATCCAGTTTCAGTGGCGCAGATTCCACTGTCAGATTTTAGATTTCCACTTCGCCCCACCAGTGGGGCGGCGTAGTGGGGCAAAGTGGAATATTTCATATAACGCGCACTGCATAACTCGCAGTACTTATACACATCGTTAGTAATAGTTCTGTGATCGTTATGGCCCCAGTACACAGTGGCCTGTGATGGGCCATGCTTTGCCATTCACAA
The DNA here is from genome assembly GCA_934045075.1 of Yponomeuta sedellus. Taxonomy (NCBI): domain Eukaryota; kingdom Metazoa; phylum Arthropoda; class Insecta; order Lepidoptera; family Yponomeutidae; genus Yponomeuta; species Yponomeuta sedellus. The sequence continues at coordinate 13,841 of OW203727.1, forward strand.
CTGTAGGCCACGATCACTTGATGTTTACACAATGGCGCGTGGCTCATTGCTGTCTGGCAAACCACTTGTGATGGACATGGAAGTAATTGCGGCCGCAGCTATTTATTTATTTACTATTTATTTATTTAATTTATTTACAAGTATTACAGAAGTATGTACAACAACAAAGTTATTAAAAAAAATGGCACAAAAGGCGCAAAATTACGGGCTCAGGTTGATATAAATCAAAAAACTTGAAGGTCAATTGACTAAACGATGGGCCACTGCGTAGACACGGATGGGCCACGCTACGCCACGATTCCTTTGAAGTGTGCCCAAAAAACCGACAACTGTCCGATTGCGCACCACGATACCATTACCCCGTGTACACAATGGCAATGCCGAGCAGTGGGCCAGCATGGGCCATTGTGTACTGCGGGCTTTACACCTAGAGCACGCGCCATCATAGTCCTAGCGGCTACTTACGTTGTTCTGAGGGCTACGGCTTGATTTAATTGTTCTGTGGCTACGGCCCTTTTTTAACGGACTTCAAAATTCAACTCATAGATAACTTTTTTTTATAATGCTTTCGCATAACTATGTCAAATCTTAACCGATTTCGATAATATTTTTTTTGTTCGACTAGGTATAGCGTCCCATTAGTCCCATTCTTATTTGGTTTACCAATTTTCTTCACCGATCTTCAGATCTGATGAAGACTTTCAGAGACGGAGAACGGAATTCTTTAATGGACAGCAGCAAATGAGGTCTAACGAGGCCCATCCATTAGTAATATGCATCATCTTAAGGCTATATTATGTAGTCCACTGCTGGACATAGCCCTCCCCTAATGAGCGCCATAGCGCTCTGTCTTCAGCTTGCCGCATCCAGCATCTGCCGGCAGTAATTATGCATATGTTCCATAAAATATAGATTAAAATTTGTCCCGAGGCAATTCGGTGAGGTTCTGATGAAGAATTTATAAGATAAGATAATTTCAGAGTGATAAATGAATACTTTTAAGACATTAAGTTAAGTTTTAATGTTACAAACACTTTGTTCATCAAATATTTTCATTTAGTAGGTAACTCATTCTTTCTGGAGTCTGGTTATTTTCTACAGCGGAAGATTTCTAAGTTTGATGATGACCAGGTCAAGAACACCCATATCTAGGGCACCGTTGCACCTAGAAACCCGGAATTAAAGATGAAATGTAGGTATAGTTTCATTATCACTTGCTACACTAGGATAGTCAGATAACGACTAGCCCAAGATCATCACTTCGAATGTCGTTATTGAGAGGTACTAAGCTTCTATTCTAGATAGAATATGCTGTTTTTAGTTAAGTATTTCATTTCACCGTTACTTTGCACAGCCGAAAATTTGGAAGTCTGATGATGATCAGCTCAAGAATACCCAGATCTAGGATACCGTCGCACCTAGAAACCCGGAATAAAAGTAACTAACTTTCCAGACTAGTACATACATTTTGGGCACCGACTCCAAGATATACTTCTACAATACCTAAATCTATACGAATTTTATTACAATACCTACATCTATACGAACCAATATAGGTCATATTGGTTTGAATTATTTCTGCGTATTTAGTGCCTTAGTGTGCAGAAGTCAGTTTTTATTTTTATTTTTTTACCGTAAAGCTGCTCTGTATAACGAAAGCAAGCCGTTTTGCATAGTGACAGTAGGGACATAAATAAGTGATTTAAATACTAAGCGATCTAAATATTTCCTAATATACTAAAGATATTGGTCTGTTTTTTTATTACAAAACAGACCAGAGCAAACAGAGCAGTATTAGATTTTGAACAATATAAGTTGTAAAAACTATACTTACTCTCTTCACACAAAATTACTGCATAATTAGGTAAAAAATTAAAATTTACAAAAAAAAAACAATATTACAAAACGTAGGATTTAAGGCAGCTAAATAGTTTGTTTTTCTACTTTTTTATAGTACATTGTATTTCCCTTTAGACATTGGAATCGATTCGTCCGTTAGCCTGTCAGAATTTTTTAATGAAGTGTCGCTCTCTTTGTTCTTATGGCGTGAAACTTGTGCTACTGTAGGAACTCCCTACTGTCACTACGCCATAGATAAGTATATTTTGGCCACAGAACATAAAAAAAGAGTAGAAGTCGTAAGTGGGCGGTGCCCGCGTGCCTCACATTAGCAATGTATTGCCTATGCGTAGTCGGTGACAGTTTTGTTTACTTCAGTTGCCGTGCGCTTCTAGTAAAGAAAAAAATGGTGAAAACTTGATTAAAATGCCTTGTTGTGCTGTGTTAAAGAGCAAAAATAAAAGCTGGGGACTAAAATATAGCGATCATGCCGTAATATTTCATCGGTAAGACGTATTTCATTGTATTTTTAATTAAATTTGTAATGACATGAGCACGGAAACCAATCCGAAAATGAAAAAGTGAAACCACCTTTATTTACTGGTTAGTAAAGTTAAATTTTCATCGAAGAAAGTGTACCTTCTCTAGAAATTTCTGTCATAATTTGAATTCTACTCAATTACGGATGGGGGCACACATGATAAAAATCTATCGATAATTGTCTATGACTTAGTAACATACTTAATGGTACTTAGGTATTGTAAATTGCAATTCGTCTAAGTAGGTAAAATAATTGTTGTTATTTTATACCTACTATGCCATAGGTAAGTGCCTTTTCACATGCAACCGGTCGCCGTCCGGTCGCCGGGCCGGGTAAAGTAGTAATGTATGAGCTCCGGTCGCCGGCTGCTCGTTGTGCATGTGAAATCATTGGAGCTCATACATTACTACTTTTCATACAAGATATGACATGAGCACATAGATCGCGATATAGATTTTCTTCACCAGTTTATCAGTGACTGAAATATCTAAGAAACTATCGAAGTAATTTTCATCTTACCCCTTTGACAACAGAAAACCGAGGCAAATGTTACAACTACCCTCTCGGAATCAAAACAATTTGGAAGTGAGTTTTCGTTTAGTTTTCTAAGGAACCGGATACGAAATAAAAATGGATGGCAGCGACAGGAAGGCAAAATTGGTTCAAAACGACGATGAACACAATATATTCAATAAAAAAATGTAAATTAAATTTGTTCCTTAGCACGGGTTAGTGCATTAAAAATAAAAATAGTGTAATATATTCAAAGCATTTTCATGAACACTTCTTAAACACTAAAAATGGCGGAAGGTGGCACTTATGTGATGCCAATACCAGAGAAAATGTGCTTCACTTCCAGGATAGACTCTTGCGTATAAATGAAATATATCGTCACTTAAATTACCATCGTCAATAAAATTAGTATAACGTATGAAACATGGCGTACAGATCAAAGTACAGACAAAGATCTGAATTGAGTCGTAGAATACATTATATTTCCCGTGTTATAATTTCGTGTTATAGTTTAAAATAAGAGATAACATTTTAAAATATGAAATCTACCACATTGGTTTATTTGTGCGTCAATGTACCCTATTAGTGTTAATTCTTTTTTAATACAGTTGCTCAAAAAGTGACGTATTACACGGACGTATAGCATGCGGGATGTGGGCTATTACACACTCGTGCTTTTTTTTACCTTTCCCGCACTCGTGCGTTTTCTTTCCCAACTGTCAAAATAATGTCTATTAAAAAGAAAAACCAACCATGAAGTTTTTACTAAAAAAAATCATAGAAGTTTTTGTGAGCTACTAATTTGTTTCAATATCAGATTTAATGATTTGATTGAATGAGTTAAATTAGGTTTCATTTCATTTCATCTCATTAAATTTCATTTTCATTTCATATCAATAAAAAATTCTTCTGAAGACTTGGCTGTATGGGCATAGTTCCCTTTGCCTACTAGAATGGGTGAAGAAAAAAAATCTCTGCTTATATTTTTTTACGGTTGGCGCCATATTCTTATTTTTTTCATTTTATTAAATTGCTTATTTTTTTCGCAACCGTATTAAAAATAGTCGTTCAGTACACGTGCGGAACCGTCATTGCAACTTGTTGGAACTCTTTGCAATGACAGCCTTTCCGCACTTGTAATGAAATATACTATATTGCACAAAAGATAAAGTAGAAAAGATGCATTTTCTACCAGTCAACCCGCAGGCAAAAAAGAAATAGCTAAAAAACTTCTAAGTACCAGTATTCATATTCGGCCGTTAATGTGTAAACTGTTTGTACGAGTATAATTTGTCGATAGGTTCTCCCTATCGACAAACTAGAACTCGCATTGTCCCATCCCAAACTGAGAATGTACTTGTTTTTCAATTTTGAACTTTCTGCCTTAGTGGGTAAAAGTTCTTTTCGGTCCGACGCGGCGGTAGTTCCATCTAGTGTAGAGTAGCGTTACTACAAAATGTCAACCTTAATTTCATCATTGTCATTTGACTTTGATCATTGTTAACATTACAAAAAGGTGCATATTTTAATTGAAACTTTTATGATGTACACCTTTTCGGCATTGACTTTATTTACCAATGGCAGGTTGGCATTTGTAGTGTGCATTTGGTTTGTAAGTATCAGTTTGGTTACACTGGTTTTCGTACTAATGTGTCATGTCGCTACTTCTACTCTTTTTTTATGTTCTGTGATTTTGGCTGACTCGCGATATCGATACAGTGCTGCCATCTAGTTTCTAACCTCATAACTACTATCGCACCGTATGACCGTACATAGTACAGTGCGTATACATACCTATAATATGGGATACTAGTAACGTTTATTTTATGGAGGTTTTAAAGTTTGTTTCAATGAAAAAGGAATTAATCGACTGAATGATATAAAAACTCTAAAAATTTAAGCCCTACTTTTTCACTGAAACAAACTTTTATTTAGGAAAAGGAGTACTTGCTATTGATAAATAAAACTATTTAATAGTTTAACAAATCTTTCAGTTACATTACGGGTGAATTTGCAACAAAAATGTTGACTTGCTTCACAAAACTTAGAAAACTATACGGCAAAAAAAACTTTTACCAAAAAATTACTTTAAAATTATATAAAAGGTACCTATGACAAATGATGAGAAAGGAACATAAGGGAAAGAAGGGTGGTGAAAAAAAGAAATAAACATTTATTTTATTTACTTCTTATTTATTACCACTTAAGGATTACAATATGAACCCGACAAAACTAAATTATTTATTATAAAGATAGGCGAGGATAGATTATATTAATTTTAAAGATTTTCTATTTAAACGGAACATCGAGTAACCATTCACGTGACTGAGCGTCCATGAAGAATAATTGCATAGGTAATTATTACTATAACATTGATCGAATGCACGCTACCTACTTAGACCGTCATCGTCATTGCGGTCACATAGAATATAATCACTACCTTTTATTGCGGCAAGGAAATGTATTTCGGATAACTGTTTCAGAAACCTCAGAACAAACTGTTCTGAGGTTTCTGCTCAGTAGCAGAATAATTTAAGTAGTGTAGTTAGGTTTAATCTATACTAAACCTATGTGTAGTCACCCCCCGCCACAACTATTCCCGTCAGTGTTTGTCAAGTCATTGATCGAGTTCGCATTCACTTGAAATGGAACTGGACCGCCTCAAAGGCCCCTCAAATCTCAGAATAAGACTTTAGTTCTTATTCTGAGCCTCAAATGAATAGTGAGAACAGAGACGGCGTTCGGTAAACTAGGTAATTATTATTATCTTGATTTTGTGTCAGTCCGCGTGTGCTACGTGCATTAGTATTTTGTAGTAGTATAAATAACAATTGGTCGCGAAACGTGACCGCAATCTCAAATAAAGCCACTATTGGTTGTTACATAACTTTGTGGGCGTTTTGTTTTTTTTTACTCTTGGCACACCAAATAAACGTCAGATTTGTCTGCTGACAGGTCAGTGACAGCGCGACGCGGCGGCGTGCGTGCAGTATGTCAGTGTCATTATCACGTTGCGTGGTGCTGCAGAGGTGCGTGCTGCCGCGAGTGCTCGCCCAGGTGCTACGCCGCCCCGTGCCGCCCCGCGCCGCTCACAACCGCCCCGCGCCGCCCGCCGCCGCCATGTTCATCGCCGAGGAGCGCGGCTCTGCCTACTCGCCGGACTACCGGGTTTACTTTAGTGAGTTCCTACCGTGGTTCTACACCTTGAACTACACGACCTTTTCCGCAAATCATTATTACTTATGCACGATAGACAGCTGTGCCGACTCCCATACTGTATTAGAGACGATGAAGAGCTCGTCGGACTTGCACAGCCCTGGACTGCTGCGATACTTAACTAAATAGATTCCTGTAGTCTTCTACTTGCGTTTCTCAACTATCTAATATATGTAAACTTTATAATATAACTTCGGTCTTATAAAAACATGATTCCTATAAGATACTTCTTAGAGGCAGTTTATTTAATCTGTGGTTACATTTTTCCTTAACCACAGTCTATTTTAATTGTCTCTGAGGAGTGTTTTATTCAAACTTTGACCTTTGCATCTATGTAATGAGATGCAGCGTTCAGTGGCATCTTCACTTGCAGTAGACAGGTAAACTCGGGTGCTGCAGTGCCTAGGACTTTTTTTAAATGGAAAAGGCTTGCCCTGCACTTATCCAGACAGCTGATCTATAGCAATAATCATAATGCAGTCCATATAATTATGTCCCGCTGTAGGTCTCGCCTATTATATATATTATTGAAACATATATGTTTAGTTATGTTATGTTTGACAACCTCTGGGGTTCGGTTGTAGTGCATCTGCCTACCATGTGAGAGGTCCCAGGTTCGATCCCCGGCTGGGGACAAAAAAAAACCCCAGGTCTTGGAAGTTTACATGTTTGTTATGGCGTTGTTTCTGGTACCCATGACACAGGGTATCCTAGTGTGGGCCAGAAGCAATGTATTTGCCAGTATGTAAATGTAATGTTACTGAATAAGAATTTCCTCAGGTAAATTTTATTCTTTTTGTTTTGAATTATCAAGAGCTGAGTTTCCCTTGTTACTTTTAAAATTTGGTATCCTCTCATCTAATACATAAAAGGCATATTATAAGAAATTAATCTTACAAAACAGGTTCCATCAACCTATATGATAAGCGGCTGGTAAGCATAGGTACAATGATAAAAGTAAATAACATGATTATCTCTTCCTTATTGGTACTGATAGTAACCAATAAATTTGTTTAAGGAGTTGTAATCTAGGTAAACTTGATATTGACCTTGCTCTGGTTATTTACAAGTTTATGTTGGATTAATGTCACTGTAACAATTAATGCAGATTGAAAGTTTTTGCAAGCATTGCCTGTCTTTCAATGAATGCCTTCATTCTAGATTATATAATAGTAAAACAGTTAACCTCTCTGGCTGTATTGCACACTCACACTTTTACTATGAGAGTATTTTTCCTGTATTTTTTCTCTGCACCAAAGACAGCAGATAATATTGTACATTGACATTCAACAAACAGAATGTTGTATTTATATACTGTCGAGGCATCTTCTATGTACAACACTGACAATTAGAGAATGGGGATAGATAACTATCTGCTTCTCGTTTTTCAATAAAGCTGTCTATTATTTGATACTATGATCTGTGGTCCATATGATAAATGCTTTTGACTGAATAATCAATAATTAAAATAATTTAGTAGCATAATCGCTCGTAGTCCTGCCTGAGTGATCTCAAACAGTCACAAAGGTTAAGCAACGTAGGGCTTGTTCAGTGCATGGACGTGTAAACCGTCTATGAGTAAAGCTAGTGTAATTTTTCCGAGCGGTTCCGTGCTTTGTAAGACACGGAACCGCTTGGAAAAACGGTGAAACCGAGTGCGAATGCGATTAGACACGTTAAATGGGTAACTAAATACCCTAGCCTTATGTTATACAAGTTACTAAGAGTACCGTCCGTTTCATGCATCGGTCGTTTACTATTTTTAATGAAATTAATTATTGATCTATTCCCATTGGAGCGAGAAGGGGTAAAACTCTTCGGGGTTCAACGAAATAGGTGAGACGCGAGTCGGGAGCTCACTCGCGCTTGTTCTGTCGCAGAGGACGAGAGCGGCCCCATCTCGCCGGTTCACGACATCCCGCTGTGGGCCGACCGCGCGCAGCGGCTGCTCAACATGGTTGTGGAGGTGCCGCGCTGGAGCAACGCCAAGATGGAGCTCAGCATGACCGAGCCGCTCAACCCCATCAAGCAGGACGTCAAGAAGGGCGCGCTGCGCTTCGTCAGCAACGTGTTCCCGCACCGCGGCTACATCTGGAACTACGGCGCGCTGCCGCAGACCTGGGAGAACCCGCAGCACGTGGACCCCGGCACGCAGGCGCGCGGCGACAACGACCCCGTGGACGTGATCGAGATAGGGTCGCGCGTGGCGCGGCGCGGGGACGTGACGCCCGTGAAGCTGCTGGGCGCGCTGGCCATGCTGGACGAGGGCGAGACGGACTGGAAGCTGCTGGCCGTGGACGCGCGCGACCCGCTGGCGGCCTCGCTGCACGCGCCCGCGGACGTGGAGGCGGCGTGCCCCGGCCTGCTGCGCGCCACGGTCGAGTGGTTCCGCCTCTACAAGGTGCCCGACGGCAAGCCGCCCAACACCTTCGCCTACGACGCCGAGTTCCAGGACGCCGACTTCGCCTACCGCGTCGTGGACGAGGTGAGCGCCACCCACTCCCTCTCAGATTCGTCCCGTGGGGAGAGACCAGCTCGCTGCGCTTTTCATAACCTTAAATGAGTGGAATATCGTACAGGGTAATCCCGTCGAAGGCTTCGAAGAATCCTCCATCGATCTCCACCTTCCTGTGATGCAGGAAGAGACCCGTGCTCCAGCAGTGGGGACGTACAAAGGGTCGATATCGATGTCCCATCGAAACGCGAATTCGGTACACCTTTCACGTTCCGGTTGAGTGGTATTCGCTAAGGGGTGACAGACTCGGGACGTTCTTCCGCAATCGACATCCTCCCGAAAAAAAAAATGTTATTCGTCGTGCCGAATACGGAAGGCATTTGGGATTAATCATTGTTTTAAGAATACAGTACAAGAGGTAAATTAAAAGTAAAGTAAATAATAATATCTCCTTCTAATGACTATAACAATAACGCGCGTGCAGCGTCACTCATCGCAATTGGTCTGAGTTCTTTTTTACTTTTGTGTAAACGCTTTCTTGAATGGATAAAAGACGATTTTGTGGTGTAATTAGTTAAAGTTACTGATTTTAAATTGTTCAAGTGCGAAAGAACGGGTGTCGATAGAGTGAGTGATAGTGACTTGGTGTTTTAGAAAAGTTTGTAAACACCCTCACTAATAGTATTTTTTTTGTAGCAAGACTTTGTTACGGATCCCGCAATATCAAGGTATAACTTACTTCAGCGTCTCGAAGAAAAGACAGAGAGATTGGAAGCGAAAGAGCGCGTGCATGTGAGCGAGTGCTGTTGGTGTGTCTGGCCGCAGCAGTAATGCCTACTTTTGAAATAAAATTAACTCGTGTTTCGACTTTTAAAGATGGCAATCATGGTATCTTATCATTTGGCTCTGATTTAAGCATTAAGTGTAAGATAATTTTGAAAAATATGGTTGTACTGGAAATTTTTGTGTTGTTGCTTTTTCCTCCACTACAAATACGCCTCAAAGGCAGCAGCTAACACAATAAATTAATATTTAGCGAACAAAATGTAAATTCCTTAGGTTGATAGGCATTATTGATTTGTGATGGATTCAGTCTAGCAATGCTCAAAATAACATTGAAAAAACCGGCCAAGTGCGTGTCGGCCCACGCGCGTGTAGGGTTTCGAAGGAAGGGGTTTCGTCTGCTCTGAAGAACTGATAACTTTCATTACAATCAAAGTAATTTTAATGGACGCTTTAATTTGAACAAAAAAATATTTTTATGCGACCAATGTAACGATACTGCTTATTACGGTATAATCGAGAACAAAAAAATGCACTCCTGACCGTAATACGTCTATGCCAAGTTTCAGCTTTCTAGTGCTGATCGTTTCCGAGCTAGGCCGCGGACAGACGGACGCACATGGAGGGTAAATAAGAGTTCCTCGAGGAGTGCGGAACTAAACAGCGTACCGAATTCGAGGGGACGCACTGCGTACGGCATTTCAGTCTGTTCGGAGTAACCGAACACCCTTTACGCGGCCCGCCGCCGCCGTAAGTAATTTAGTACACATTATCGGCCCGACGATACTGGGCGTGTATTCAAGCCAAGCATCCAAACAATAAAAGTACCTACATTTTGAACAATTTAATAGTGAGTGGTTGTGACTTTCCGCCAAACATACAAACAGTAACAAACAGCTACATGCCCCAACACAGTCGCTTACGAACCTAGCGCGTCACTCTTGCGCGGAGAGCCGAACGGTCCCTGCGTGGCAGTGCAATTGAAATGAAATGAAAAGGTTTTATTCAAAGTAGCGCAGATACTGCGGCTTAATGAACGTTACAAGTTAAACTAGGTGTCCATTTCAAAATCTGGATCATTTTGGAGAAAAAATGGACAAAAAAACTCCAAACTTAGTCTTTTCAAATTCCTTAATTAACAGAATTTACACAGATTCTACAAAACTCGTGAATTTTACATGCTTGAATTCCAGACATCATTGTCATCTAAATAATCCTTAATATTATAGTAGCTCTTTTGGCACAAAGTTTTTTGAACCGCGCTTCAGTCAAACTTAATATATCTTCAGGGATTTTATTGTAGAAGCGTATACAATGCCCCATGAAGGATGTATTAACTTTTGCCAGCCTAAATCTTGGGATCAAAAGTTTATGTTTATTTCTAGTATTTACATTATGTTGGCTACCTGCAGTTTTAAAGTTGCTAATATTTTTCCTGGCATACATAATATTTTCATAGATATACTGGCTGGCAACTGTCAGGATGTTTGTTTCTTTAAAGAATTCTCTTAACGAGTCTCTACTGCCTAGCTTATAGATGAATCTGATCGCTCTTTTCTGCAAGACGAAGATGGTCTCAATGTCCGCTGCACGTCCCCACAATAGTATGCCGTAGGACATGATACTATGGAAGTAACTAAAATAAACAAGCCTGGCAGTTGCGACGTCAGTTAGTTCCCTAATTCTTTTAACAGCATATGCTGCAGAGCTAAGCCTATTTGCCAATTTTTCTATATGAGGACCCCATTGAAGCTTTGCATCAATTGTGATACCTAATAAAAATACAGTCTGTTCGACAAGGTCTAGTTTGTCCCTTCCCAATATAACTTTGCTGTCAACTACTTTGACATTTGGTAGAGTGAACCTTATACATTTTGTCTTTTTTTAATTTAACAATAAATTATTAGGCGTAAACCAGTTTAGTAGGTACCTGAGAGAGAGCTGCATTAGTATTGTCAAGGTCATATTCTAGTCTCTTAATTTTGAAAATAAGTGACGTATCATCTGCAAATAATACTATCTCTGACATATTTTGAACCATGAACGGCAAATCATTTACATATACGAGGAAGGAGAATTAACATGTGCACCCGTGGGCTGCAGACGCACGAGTTCTGGCGCGCGCTGATGGGCGGGCGCGCGGCTGGCGGCGACGAGATCAGCAAGGTGTGCGTGAGCGGCGCGTGGCCCGGCCGCGTGGAGCGAGCCGCCGCCGCCGCGCTGCTGGCGCGCGCGCCGCCCCGGCAGCCGCCGCAGCCGCTGCCCGACGCCGGTGAGCCAGCGCACCACTCACACCAACTGACAACGTGCGAGGCGGCGTCGGCCACCTGCACTGTAGAGATCCGCTTTACCTGCTGTACCGAACTAACGACTTCATCGATCGAACTATTTAATTTGGACTTTCAATGGAATTTGTACGTAGTTTACCTTTTGTGAATAGGTCTCCTATTACCGTTAACTTGTAAGTCCTACGAGTGATAGGCGATCGACTTATAAAAGGAAATCTACTTGCAAAATCGCAAAATAAAAAAAAGCCTCTTTCTACGGAACCCTGGACGGTCAATTGTGTCACCAATCGGAGAGAGTTCATTATAATCACTAGAGTGATTCTTGAACTCCTTTCAATGGTTTCATTGAAAAGACTAATTGCGAGGGTCATTTTTGAGTGTCAGTTTTGTAGGGAGAATACTTCTGTGGGTGCTTTATTCGTAGTACCTAATCTTTGTTCCTGTGCTGAGCCGCAGACGGACAGACGTACAGACACGCAATAGGACGGACATGCATGGCGGAACTTTAAAGTTTACAGTTTCGCCAATTCCGTCCATTTGACTAGGGACCCCGAAAAAGGACTAAATAAAATATTCACACTTATTTATTTTACTAAGATACCATCGTCATATTAAATGGATGTCTCCATTTATTATTTGCACCACATTATGAAATTGGGGTTTTATTAAATATATTTTAAGAAGCTCTCAAGTGTAGCTTATAATCTTTAAATCAGTTGTTTACTGAATAATTTTGCAAATGGTTACTATAAATGTGTGATTATTACAAATACTACTGCAATAACTTTAAACATGAAAGTTGAGACCGATCCAAGATTCCCCGCATCAGGATGTCACAGTACCACTGAGCTATCACTGCATCGGCGAAATTAGGCAGCACATTGCTATATAATAATTTGTTTATAGTGCGAAACTGCAAAGTAGCATTTTATGTTAGAGCCATAAGCCTTACAGTTATTGCCATTATTTCTAAAAAGATGAAAGAAACAGAAACTGGGCAGTACATACGGTCCACTCATCCTAAATTGTCAATTTGTTTCAGTGGACAAGGTGCACTACCTGTCCAACCTGTGAGGCTGCGGGCCGGGTGCCAGTGAGTGGGGAAACCGATGGTTAGTGAGGTGTCGTTCTTGTTACTGTACCGTGTAAGTGATGTATTTATTGGCGTTACCAAAACGCCTTTATAATTAAAGATTATTTTTTGGTATTTTGACTTTTAATTTTTCACATAGGTATAAGTATAAGTGACTTCGTATAGTCTGAAAAGCAGTTGTTCAGTATCACTGCGATTTTTAGCTAAGTTTGTATAGTTCAACTTTACATAGGTTTTACTTAAACCAGCAAAGCTTAATCACGGAGACTACATTACAAGTACCTAGTTAATTAAATTATTTGTTCAATACAAATTAATTAATTTATTTTATTTATTTCTGTTGGGAAGATTAACAGCCGCATAACAACTACATAAAATAAATTAATAGCTGAAGGCCAATTATAAATCTCCACTTTTAAAAAGAAAAACAAAAAAAAACCAAAGATAAAGAAAGAAACATCAGCAATTTCGACAGACATTGAAAACATGTATCCGCAAAATACGACATAATGACGTTATTACCAGGTGTATTCTTATTGTTTACAGTAATACTTAGAACTAATGCATGCAATTACAAAATATACCTACATACGTAAATTGTAATATTCTTGCAATTCTTGAAAACGAAAGTTTTCAATCAGTGCGTCCTACCTGTCATGACCTACGGAGCCGAGGCATGGACACTCACGAAAGGTTTGGTCCACCAGTTCAAAGTCGCTCAGAGAGCTATGCTCGGAGTTCTGAAGAATAAGATTTCATTTTATTTTATTTATAACAGATAAGTAACATTACATAATATATCATGATGAAAGCATATTCTCAGTTTACATATCCTTTAACGTGTGATGACAGCATGTTAGAATATGGACGAGACCCAAAACACATCAAGCCACAGCGCGAAGTATCGTAGACACCCTACTCTGAACGGTCTTAATTATGGCTCGATTTGCTTCTAAATACAAACGGATCCAAAAAAGGTCTGCTTACCTTACTCAAATAAGTAGGTATTTAATTAAATAAAGAAACTAAGAAAAGTTTAATCAATCTAACTTACAATTTTTTCGTATAACGAATCCATCCGGCAGAGAACCAAAGTTATCGACATAGCTCAGAGAATCGGCAAGCTGAAGTGGCAGTGGGCTGGCCATATCTCGCGAAGACCGTCAGCCGTTGGAGTAAACGTGTTCTTGAGTGGAGACCACGACTCGGTAAAAGTAGTATAGGACGCCCTTCGACTAGGTGGGGTGATGATCTGCGAAAAACTGCAGGCAGATGCTGGATGCGGCAAGCTAAAGACAGGGCGCTATGGCGCTCTTTAGAGGAGGGCTATGTCCAGCAGTGAACTAGTACAGCCTGGCGATGATAGTTTGTAGATAACTATAGCGATGTAACTACAGTCTAAGGAGCGCACTTAACTCGCAATTGTCTCCGATGCGTTGCGACGACGGCGGCGTGAGTCGATACACCAATCCTAAACTTGCTCCACCTCATTTCAGTTCGTAAACGTGGCCCCGCCGCGTGTAAAGGTAGCTAGGAGACTAAGCTTAATAGAAATATGGTTTCCTGAAGCATCTTAGTCATTAGAGTCATTGCCTACACTATGTAGGTTCTGAGCTCGTTGCCATCGTAGTATAGATATCTAATCACCGGCGCAAAGGCTACGACATCAGTTCGTTCCCTCACTAGGACAGCTTAGAAGGAGTGTTTGGAGTTGCGCTCTCGGCGCGGTGGATATCGACTCGGCGGCGGCGGCGCGCATGCGCAGTGCCGGCGGCGGGCGGCGGCGGCGGCAGTGAAGCGACCGAACGCGGCGTGCCAGCGCCTCGCCTCGTGCCTCGCGCCTCTCGCCTCGCCTGCGGCTGCTCCGCTGAGAGCTACTGAGGGCAGCGCGACCAGCGCGACATGCGGCGCGGCGCGGCGGCGCTGCTGCTGCTAGCGGCGGCGGCGGCGGCGGCGGCGGCCGGCGGCGCCACCAGGGATCTGGACTTCGAGTTCGCCGACACTCCGGTGAGCGCGCGCCTTGTAACCCTCTTTTTTATGTAGCCTGTACACGTCCCACTCCGGGGCGCAGATCTTCTCTTGGAGAGAGCGCATGGGCTTAATTACTACGCGGGCCCACCGCGGATTGCCAATTTCAAGCGCTGACGTGCTTCAACACCCAGGACAATTAGGTTTCCTCACTCTCAAGGTTCATTTAGGTATATTCAACATGCTCGCTTGGGTTCTATCTAACGAGAGGCCTTTTTTCCTACAGCTTCTCTGCCGTCTGTAGGTACCGCATAGGGAGATCTATATCTGTGGTAGTCCTTGTAATATTTATTTGTGTACACTAGGGTTCTCAATTCTCATTTCAGTAAGGTAACAGTTTCGTATATTTGTTGCGGAAACAAGAAGCTTCAAACGATGTTTACAATCGATTTTAGGGTGCGGATGATTACCAATGGCTGTGATGTCACGCACGTTTATTCACTGCCGCGTTGGTCTAGTGGTAATAGATTACGTTTCACTACCGTGCTAGAGATCGTGGAATCAATTCCCACTGGATGCCGTTACTTAATTTGTGCAAAGGGTCTCAGTGCAGTTTTTTCATAAATCATGTTCATTTTGTCGCTGTATGTACTTAGGTTCCTATTACCTCAATGTGTCTTAGTTTGGGATTAGTTCAAGTATTGCGTTATATTAGGTAATGTTTATTATCTACTAACCACATATTATGTGGTTAGGTTAAATGAACTCTCTCGCTCTTACAGACTCCACAAATACGATTTTTTTTGTACCTATCTTGATTTATGAGGGACCTTGAGAAAGATGGTCAAAGTGGAGTTTTTTTTCCCGCTGCCTTTTCTCCACTACACTACGGGGCCCGAAGGCAGCGGCTTTCACTTTCATGTTACCTACATTGTACTTTGACATTCAAACAGAATTATATTCTTTTTAATGCACTAACCCATCCAATAAACAATAAAACAAAACAAACCCGTATTAAAAAGAATATAAATTGTAATATATTTTGTAAATGAGGTTATAAATAAAAGGAAGTTAAAAATAAAAGAAGAAAATCCTCACAAACGGTATGATTTAAAAACCTATCCCCCAGTTTCTAGTACACTAACAATCTGTTAATCTACTGTTAACAGCTATCAAATGTTTTTTTGTATGCACTTTGGCCAACTGACAGCTCTTAACAATAGATTAACGGCTTGTTATTCTACCAGAAACCGGGGGTTAGAGGGTTGCAGATAAAATGTGCCTGAGGGGCCGCGTCCCTTAAATGTGTATTACTTAAAGCCAGATGTCGCTGCCTTTGTATTACGTACAGGGTTCGAATCCCGGCATGGGTGGAATTTTTAGCCTCTGAATAGGTTTTTAGACTTCAAACAGAATGTAAATTCTTGAAATAAATTGACCTACAGCTTTACTTTGTTAAGAAGTAGTGGACAGTCAATTTCATGCGACGCATTTCGGAGTAGGTAACTATTATCTAATCTGTGGTAGTAGGGTTAAATCTGATGTTTCATGCCGCTTTGTGTGCAAGATGTGATTTGTTCCACATAAATCTAGATAATGACCGTTTCACGTTTACAGGAAACAGAGGGGCGCACTGGGCGCTACGTGTACGAGCCGCCTGGTGAGTACCTGTGCTACTAGTCCGCGGCGGGTGGCGGGTGACGACATCGTCGTAAAATAGTAATCTTGAGGAACCTACGCATTGATTCATGAATTAATATTCGTCTCATTAATTCAAACAACAAGAAAATTTAGCAAAAATACACTTTACTGGTCTCAAGGTGCTCACGGCATCTTACTATAATGCCTACGACCGCCGTCTGCCTGTCTCACCTATCCTTTGTTATTGATCCTATCCTTTATAATTGCTACTTGCCATTACGACACCACATTGTATTTCTTCCTACCCATTAGATTATCTAATAGGGTCCCTTCGTGTAGCAGAAGGGCGCGATCAGATTCATTTATAAGCTAGTGTGTGGAGATTAATTAAGATATTTCATTAACGAAACTAACTTCCTGACAGTTGCTAGATAGTATATCTGTAAAAATATTATGCACGTACGTACCTACGTCAGGGAAAATAACAGTACCTAACTTTAAAACTGTAGGTAGCCAATACAAATACTAAAAATAAATATAAAGTTTCATTCTCAGGCTGGCAAAGGTTAATAAATTCTTTATGGGGTAAATTGTAGATATACCTATCTGCGTATTGTATTGCAGATAGACCTATCAATATAATATTTTAAGTTTGCCAGAAAAACGGGTCAGATTTTGAAATGGACACCTATAATAGTTTGATTTCGTTCATTAAATCGCAGTTTCTGTGGTACTTTCAAATCAAATAATTTATTTTGACAAAAATTAACATGACATACTGTTACATACATTTTTCCAAGTAATTGAACGTTAATCACATGACTGACCTATTTAGTTTTGGTACTGTTAATGACGGGGTACTTTAAGATTTATAAAATATTTGCAACGGTAACTTGGTAACAGTTAAAGATTACCTACCACCGCCCTCCGCACCGCACTAATTGGAAACTGTATTGCGGCAGAGTAGGTTCGTCATAAACGACACCAGTTTAGATTGCTACATACAGTGTGGTTAATCTTTGGGAGTCTAGGTTCAAATAACAATGGACAGTATTGTGTGGTATTAAAAGAAATGTTGACCACTTTATGATGAGCCGTAATGGTTGGTTAGTAAGGTATCAAAGTTCATAATCCTATGGTTATCTACAACTACACCACAGTATAATGTAAAAAAGATAGACAAAACTTTTATAGTAAAAATCACTAAGTATGCACTTCATACTATAAAACTCAACACCTTATACAAGGATGACTGACTCCTTACCCTCAGTAACAGTACCTGTCTAAGGAAAAACAAACACGATTAAAATAGGTACTATTGAAGTTATCCAACAAAGCAACTTCAATTAGTAATTTTAAAAAATAAATAATTTTTAATTTTATCTTACTGCGGTGGAAGTAGACTACTTGTTAGTTGCTATTAAAGGAGACACGACGTCCGTTTCGACGGACTTCGCGTCTGAGATTCCCCGAGTATAGATGAGGGATGGGGCTATGAGGTGGTGGAGTGCATCGCACGCGGAGTACAGTAGCGGTGTGTCGCAGAGTGGGCGCGCGGCGCGGCGGGGGCGGGTGCGGGGGTGGAGTGCGGCGCGCAGCGGTGCGCGGGCGGGGCGCGCTGCGTGCTGCGCCGCGGCCGCGCCGTGTGCGCGCCGCCGCCGCGCCGCCGCCAGCGCCGCCCCGACAAGTGAGTGCACTGACTGGCTAACCGTGCGGCAGCCGGCCCCACGTCCACCGCTGGAGAAAGGTCTCACCCGCGGAACGATACTTTTTTCCTGTCTTCGGCCACCCTCGTCTGACCGCTACCCGCGATTTACTTCGATCCACCGGCAGGACGGTGGGCGAGCTGCGCTGCTTCTGACGGTTCGTGTTCTCCAATGGAGAGTCATACATAATCATTATCGGTTACATAGGTACAGGTTTTTCTGCAGCCCACAGCCACAGCATTTTAAAGATGTGGCTGAATTATGGCAGTTTGCAGATAAACATCGACTCGCAGTTTAGTAAAATACCTTATTACTAAACGGCGACGACCTCTGTGGCGTAGCGGTAGCGCGTCTGCCTACCATGCAAGAGGTCCCGGGTTCGAATCCCGGCTGGGAAAAAAAAAATCCCAGGTCTTGGATGTTTACATGTTTGTAATGTCGTTGTTTCTGGTTCCCACGACACAGGGTATTCTAGTGTGGGGCCAGAAGCAATGTATGTGCCAGTATGTAAATGTTATGTTATTTCTTTGGCGAATTGTTTCGTTTCTCATGTGATCCAGTAAAGAGAAAAATCCAATCCACTAAGCGTTATTCAGTCGTTCACGTTCCAGCACCGTATATCGGAATAAGACACACCGGTTGAAGTCTCTCGCCTCAACTTTTGGCTCTGGAGAATGGTTAAGAAAAACACCTAAGCAGTTATTCGTATGCAAACCGACCAGTCGAGCCCGAAGCAGTGTTCTCCTCGGTCTTTATTCGGATCCGATTCTGGAATTACTCTCGAAGTTGTCTCTGCCCAATCGAATAACCTACTCTAAGAAGAAATATTGAAATACTAGGCAGCTCATAGGCCACCATACCATAATGATACCTTATACAACAATTGACACATAAAGAGCACAGAATATTTTGGAATTCACGGGGTCGTAGCGAGTGACGCATGCTGATTTATGTGCGAGCA
Organism: Yponomeuta sedellus; assembly: GCA_934045075.1. NCBI lineage: Eukaryota > Metazoa > Arthropoda > Insecta > Lepidoptera > Yponomeutidae > Yponomeuta > Yponomeuta sedellus. Next base: position 32,845 of record OW203727.1, read on the forward strand.
CAGGAGCGGCACGGGCGCGCGGTGCGTGGGGTGCGGTGCGGCGGGCGGCGGCGGCGGGGGGGGCGAGGACAGCTTCCTGTGCGGCTCCGACAACCGCACGTACTCGTCGCTGTGCCGGCTCGACCTGCACAACTGCGTGCGGCGCGCGCGGGTCGCGCCCGCCTGCCGCGGCGCCTGCCCCTGCCCCGCCGCCGCCGCCCCCGCCCCCGCCGCGCACAACGAGGTGCTGCGGCGGGGGGCGGGCCCCCCCGCGCCCGCGTGCCCGCCCCCCGCGCTGCACGCGCTGGCGGAGCGCCTGCTGGACTGGGCGGCGGTGCTGCAGCGCGACGCCCCCCCGCCCCCCGCCGCGGGCTTCCCCCCGGACTGCTTTCCCGAGGTGCGGTGGATGTTTTCGCACCTCGACGCCGACGGAGACGGCTTCCTATCGCACACCGACCTGTACGCGCTAAGTGAGTGACCCCACACGACTCACCAAATCGTCGTCGTGCCGTACGATTGACGGGTTCACCTCGACGATCGTTTCGTGTGCAGGACACGACGACGGCGAGCGCTGCCTGCGGCCGTTCCTGGCGACGTGCGGCGGCGGCGGGGGCGGGGGCGGGGGCGGGGGCGGCGCGGGGGTGTCCCGCGCGGGCTGGTGCGCGTGCGTGCGCGGCGCGCGGCCGTGCGCGCGGCTGGCGGCGCTGCACCCGCCGGAGCCCGGTGCGTGCCGCCGCCGCCGCCGCGCCGCCGCTACGGCGCATCCTTAAACTCGACCCCGGGCCTCTCGCCCCCCGATACCGAAGGTCTTCCGGTCGTAGTCGCCGAGTCCCTCACTACTATCGGCAAATATTCTTTCATCCCAATATCGCGTCGTCTGCACGTCGAGAACGAGTAGCGGCGCCCGCTTCTACGGGCCGATATCGGTCGGTCCGCGACCGGCGGACGCGAACCGAGCCAGGAGCCATAGCCCTCGGCGATTTTAAAAGGCGACTCGCGAGTTGTATGAGCCGTTTTCAGCACAAGTTCACAAAGCGCTGCATAGATGGTGCTCACAGGGCGTGGCCATAGAAGAACCGGAATGCGGCTGTCAAAATTTGACAGACGTGGCAATGTTGTTGTATGCGCACTGAGTGCTTAGTGCGAGTTTTTTAACTACTCGATCGCGTTAACGTAAACTCATATTTCTATGGCATCGAGGAAGCGCCACCTAGCGACAAGTATGGAAATTAAAATTGCTGAGTGCGAGTTGCAATGGTTTGAGAAGTGAACACGTTTACCAGCCAAAACACGAATAAACGCGAGTGCGAGTTGTACTGTGGCAGCGTTTTGCCAGTTCGAACGGTTAACTTACTCATACTCACTACTCAATGCTCGATTAACGCGGTAGTAAAGTTATTCGATTGGATCTGTCAAACTCGCACTAAGCACTCTGGTGCACACCTATAAGCGCCATCTATGAATTGCTTTGTGAATTTGTGCTGAAAACCGCATATTATAGTGCGTCCGTGACGCTTCCGAGGAGGGTCTCGAAATGCGATTCAGAAGCGCGCTTGGGGCTTAGCACGCATTATAAATTTTCGCCGCGCGATTTTTTTCCGCAAAAATCTGTAAGACATGCAAAACGTACAAGGAGGCACGCTGTGCAAATTAACGCGCGGAAATAGTTCCCGGGACACGATTCAAAATCCATCAGAAAAAAATTGTCTTATTCGCAATGCGTGCTAAACCCCGGGTTGTTGGTGCGCGACGTTTGTCCGGCTCTAACGCACGGCGTGTGCGTGTGTGTGTGTCGCAGGCGGGTACGTGCCGGCGTGCGACGCGCGCGGGTTCTTCCAGCCGCGGCAGTGTGTGTGTGTGTGTGTGTCGCAGGCGGGTACGTGCCGGCGTGCGACGCGCGCGGGTTCTTCCAGCCGCGGCAGTGTGTGTGTGTGTGTGTGTCGCAGGCGGGTACGTGCCGGCGTGCGACGCGCGCGGGTTCTTCCAGCCGCGGCAGTGTGTGTGTGTGTGTGTGTCGCAGGCGGGTACGTGCCGGCGTGCGACGCGCGCGGGTTCTTCCAGCCGCGGCAGTGTGTGTGTGTGTGTGTGTCGCAGGCGGGTACGTGCCGGCGTGCGACGCGCGCGGGTTCTTCCAGCCGCGGCAGTGTGTGTGTGTGTGTGTGTCGCAGGCGGGTACGTGCCGGCGTGCGACGCGCGCGGGTTCTTCCAGCCGCGGCAGTGCCAGCAGGCGCGCTGCTGGTGCGTGGACGCGCGCGGCTCCCCCCTGCCCGCGCGGGTGTGCGCTAGGCGCCCGTTACTCGCCACCGCCGCCGCCGCCGCCGGTGAGTCAGCATGGTTCGACACTAACCATAGTGCAAACTGTGATGTCACAAGCTAAGGTCACAAGTTGCAATTCGGTTGTTTAAGCCAAAGATTCTACAACCACCATAACTGTACGGGTAACCTAAAGTACATAAACCTAGCGTTCCACTGCGATCTATAGTGAGTCAAATAAACTCACCGACTTACAGCCTTGCAGGTTATGTTGCTAAGGTACTACAGCCAATGGTAGGGAAGACATCTTCCTTCGTAAAAGATTCTCGCCATTTCATTAGTATAATTAGTGACATCAAACTGGAACCAGATGAAGTCATTGTGAGTTTTGATGTCGAATCACTTTTCACCAATGTTCCACTAAAAGAATGTGTAGACCTAATACGACAAAAAATTAATGAAATGAACATACCAGAGGGGCACATAACCTTATTACGAAACTGGAAGGCAGTTATTTTCTATATAGAGGGCAGCATTACCTACAGATAGATGGCGTTGTTATGGGAGTCCTGTAGGACCCGTGATGGCTAATATCTGGATGGAGCACATCGAGTCGCTGATACAATTTCCATCCGGTTTAAAATTATGGAAACGATATGTGGACGATGTGTTTTGCATTATGAAAGGTAACAAACCGGAAGTTGAACAGTTCTTGAATCACTTAAACTCATTACACCACAAAATAAGGTTTACTTTTGAACTCCAAAGTGATTGCGCCTTACCATTTCTGGATGTTAAGTTATGGCGAGATCGGATGGATCCTTAACTCACTGTGTTTACAGAAAACCTACACACACTGACAAGTACCTACATGCTACGTCGCACCACCACCCTATGCATTTAGCATCCGTAGTATCTTCATTGGTGGACAGAGCATATGCATTGTGTGACCCGGAATTTATACATGAAGAACTGTCACATGTACAAGGGGTACTTAAGAAGAATGGCTATGGGGTGAAGGGCATGTATCAGAGGCGTACAACTAGGCTAAAGAGGGTTGACGTTCCGAGGGAGCTAGCATACTTTCCGTACATTAGGAGAGTGACAAAGTCGGTTCTTTGCTAAAGAAGTATGCAAACAAGACAGTTTTCACTCCACTGCTCAAGATAGCAGCGCAGGTAGCAGGCAGGCAGGTAACAGTCAAGGACACCATACCCTATCAAACACCAGGTGTGTACAAAGTCGATTGCAGTTGCGGTAGTTCTTATATCGGACAAACTAAGCGGACCATTGCTGAAAGAGTCAAGGAACATATCGCAGCTGTCAAAAACCGCCAGGTGGAAAAGTCAGCGATAGCGGAACATCTTCTTGAATCAGGATCAAACCACTGGATAGAATTGCACAAACCATCGGCGCTTTCCAACGATCGCCATTATTGTAGCCGAATTGTGCGTGAAGCGGTTGAAATTAAGAAACACAAAAATTTTAATCGGGAATGTGGTTTCAAACTGTAGCAAACGTGGGATCCGGTCATCAAGATGTGTTCGAGTGGAAAAAAGTCGCATGGCTTATCGTCCGACATTGTCAGTGTAGTGTGTCGCAACCCTAATAGTGCTTTGTGATAGCTGATTGAGGGTAGTCTGAAACCTCATCAGCCGAAGATGCGAACGGATGCCAGCCATCAGTCTTATCGTGACCACGATAACTGTAACGTCGTCGAAACGTCGAGGTAAAATGAAATGGTTTAATAATTGTATAAGTAAATTGAGTTATCGATAAAAAAAAAAAAAAATGTAATGACATTTTATAAAATAACTTTAAAAGAATTATTAAGAAGCATGTGTGCTATTAAAAAAGTGTAACTATGTATAGATATGTGTATATATATATATATATATATATATATATATATATATATATATATATATATATATATATATATGGTAATGTTTGATAATAGCACAATATAATTTGAATTAAAATGTCATAGGCCTAGTTTATAAGGGCCTTCTATAATTTATAATATTGCGTGCCCTACAGGGTCCACAAAGAACCATATTTTAAGTTATGTTATCTGTATATACTTGTGGAATGCAATAAATTATTGAGTATTGAGTATTGAAAATAGCAATAAATTACTACCTACGCGATTAAGCCCCGAAAATATTCTATGTGTACAAGTCGCGAAAACACGATAGAAACACGATACAACTCTATAAACACTAGGTATAATAGTAGTTTATGATACTGTTGCATAATACGGGTTCTTACTCGTATAACACGAGTGTGTTTTACAAAAAAGAGTTTTTTTATAGTATCACACGAGTGTTACCAAGTTATGTACAGTGTCATACACTACTTTATCTACTCTCATACTATAATACATAAAATAATATTAAACAGAACCAATCTTTGTTTATATATTGAAAACTTTTTAAATCTAAAATGTTGGCGCCAAGGCGCAAACATCGATTGCGCATGCATGTTGCGTCGCCGCGGACTCGTTCACAGTGTTGCCAACGTGGGCGATTTTTCGCCGTTTAGGCTACTCGGATAGAAAATCGGCGACGAAAAAATGTCAACGGCGACCGGTCGCCTTTTAGGCTATCTCGAGGGCAACTCTGAGATAGCCTAAAAAAAGAAAAAAGTAGTGTCGAAACGACGAAATTATTAATGCGGCCAGTACACAATGGCCCATGCTGGTCCACTGCTCGCCATTGCCATCGTGTACATGGGGGAATGGTGTGTAGTGGCGGACAATTGCCTATCGTGGCGCGCAATCGGACAGTTGTCGGTTTTTTGGGCACACTTCAAAGGAATCGTGGCGTAGCATGACCCATCCCTGTTTACACAGTGGCCCATCGTTTAGTCAATAATATTATTGATTTTCAAGTTTTTTGATTTAAATCAATCTGAGTCCGTAATTTTGCGCCTTTTGCGCCATTTTTTTTAATAACTTTGTTGTTGTACATACTTCTGTAATATGTCTTCTGTCTACAGTCTCTAAGAATAGTATATTTCTAAAGCAAATTACTATGTTTTAAATTGTACATTACAATAACAACTTTTTTTTAAAAGTAAATAGCAAATAATTTTTCAAAACTACCTTTTTACTTTATTTTTAACGTTTTGTGTTTAGGCTACTTATTTAGGCTACCTTAGCAAAAATTGGGCTACTTTAGGCTACTTAAGCTTTGAAAAACGGCGATATCATGCTGTGAGTCGTTGGCAACACTGCTCGTTCATTGAAACCGTTCGTGTTGGTAAAAGTGAAACCTCTCATCAAATCTTTGATTTTGGGGCAAAATACAGAAATCACAGGGTGTTAGGTCGAGGCGCCGGGATGGGTGACGAGTTGTACTTTTTCGGAAGCTCAAAATGACTTTGTTTTGTTGGCCGTGTGTGGAGAAGCGTTGTCATGATGTAGGAGAAAGCAGCGTTTTGGTCGTCTTTCGCGAACTTTTTGTAACACCCTGGATAAACATGGTAGAATACCAGTCGGCATTAACACTCTTTTGATCTTCAAGTGGAATTGTACAGATGGGGCCCGTAGCTGAGAAAAAAGCGATCATTTTTTAACCAACTACGTTTCTCGCCTGCCTCACTGTTCTCATTTTCAAACACCGATTCACAAGATTGCTGTTGTTTTTCGGGTTCAAAACAATACACCCACGTTTCGTCCCCTGTGACAATGTCATAAACAGCATTAGAATGTCTGTGGTCGTACTTTAGTAGCATCTGTGAGCACCATTCCACGCGAGCCCGCTTCTGCTCAGCTGTCAGTTCATGAGCGATCCAATGACAACAAAGTTTCCGAACTTTCAATTCTTCGTGTAAAATTTTCTGAATTTGGCTCTTACCGATACCGTACCAATCCCCAATAGTCCTCGAATTGTCTCATAGGTAATCTTCATGTTTTCTTCAATTAGCCGCTTAACAGTAGCCACATTATTTTCATTGACACGAAATTCGTCATATAAAGAAACTCGACCTCTCTCAAATTCAGCGAACCATCGCCTCACGGTGCTCAAACAAGGTGCTTCTCTCCCAAATGCATTTTGAAGTCGACACAGTTTTGTGGAGAGAGAGAACTTTTAAAATGATAAAAATCATCGCTCTTAAATCTTTTCAACTTAATTCCATTTTAGATAGAACTTTGATGTGTGATAATTGATAAAAAACAATGTACCTACCTACAAATGATTTCCCGCCAATTGTTTTTTTTTATTACTAAGAAGGTTGCAACGTATAAAAAAATATGAGCTAGTTCAGACATGGCGGATTCCGCGCGGATGCAAACCGCGCGGTTCTAAACGCATGTGTTCAGTCAGGCGCGGAGAGCGCTGTCATCCGCATGGGGTGACAGTCCAATCATGGAAGTCGAAGAAGCAATAATGTGTGTATTTGTTGCTCCTACCCGCTCTGCTCCGTTTCTAATAATTTTACTGGAATATTCTGTCAATTGGATGTCCCACAAAGCAGGTCTCTTTTCCACCTCATCGATGAATAGCTCGGTGTCGAAGCGATCCATTGTCACCGTCCTATACGCACGGCTTCCGCGCAGCGACTGAACGCGCTCTAGGTACGTCAAGTAAATAGATCCGAGCGGCGACCGCGCGAATTGATTTTCAAGCGGTTGAGTGGCGGTAGCCGCGCGGATTGTCAATCCGCCCGGACAGGTATGATGAACGAATTAATAGGTGCTAATGTAAATAAGATCCGCCCGGTCTAACCGCGCGATTTGCATCCGCACGGATTCCGCCATGTGTGAACTAGCGCTATAAGATTCTAAATTCAAATAGCTCCGATTAGCTAGAAGTACTACACTGTACTGACCTACTAGGACTGCCGCCTACCCCCAACGGGACCGTGTCCGCAAGGGCGCCTACAGCAGAGTGAACGGGCTAAACTTGTTTTAAAAAAACTCTAGTAGGTATAAACATAATTTTGTCGTTTTTTGACTTACAGAGGGCGTGGGTGCGGGTGTGGGGGCGGGGGCGCCTGCGGACGACGAGGACGCGGGGGACGCGGGGGGCAGCGGCGACGCCGAGCCCGCCTACTAGCGCGCCCTTCACTGGCGCACCCGCCGGCTAACGGAGCCTACTCGTACGCTGGAGCCTTCCTTCTGGATTAATTTAAACTCATGTACTTAACTATTTATCCCCTCTGAACCATTGTATTGAAGTTAAAGGTTTGTTTAAGTACCTACCTTTCTACTAATTACAGAACATAGAGAAACCATGAATTAAACCTTGAATTATAATAAAGGTAAACAGCTATACATACTTATTAGTCCCCGAAGCATTGTTTAAACTGCTACATAATAACTAGTAGGTACATATCCCCAAAGGGTTCCAACAGAACGCTCTTTCCTAGCTCCGAAATACGACCTGCTTTGTCTGTCTGTTTTACCTTTTACCTAAGGTCATGACCTGGACAGGGCTTATTCACTGGAACTGTAATAGGTAACCTATTGACATTTTTACAGAATATGATTAGATATTATAGCGAATTGTCCATCAAAAGCCTAATAAAAAAATCGTACAAAACTGAAAAAATAGGGTTGTTATTGTGTTACAAGTAATAATTATCTGTTTAACTTTATGTGTTGATAAAACGGTATTACATACAACTTGGTACGATTATGGTATAACAACCATTCAAGTGTGCATCAGATTCCCGCATAGGGTCCCAATCTAAATGACAAATTTTGTGAAGTTCATGGTGGTACGGAACCCTCGGTGCGCGAGTCGACTCGCGCTTAGCCGGATTTATTAAATGAATCTATCTTAAAAAAAAATCATGCATATACACGTGTCAAACTTTGAGTGATTACAGTTCAGTCCTTACAGCAAACCGGCCGATTTTGAGTCTATCTCCCATTATGATCTCAAGCTGAAATTGATTTTGGTACAGAAAACCCTCACTCGGTGTAAGCACTAGTCTGACTCGCACTAACTGAATTGAGAGCATGCTCTCACTGGCCTAAGTCTCCTGACCCCTGCTCGTCGGCAAGTTACTTCTGTTCCGATCTGCCAAGTGCACTGCACAGACCATCGCTTAGTAAAAGCCTCACAGGGACAGCAGACTGTAGTGTTATTTATTTCAAATTCAAATTTCAAATTTCAAATAATTTTATTTCAACGTAAAGAATTTACATTCTGTTTGCTGAATGTCAATGTACAATGTAAAGTGTAAGCCGCCGCCTTCGGGCCGTAATTGTAGTGGAGAAAAAGGCTGCGGAAAAAAAAACTCCACTCTGACCATCTTTTCTCAAATCATCTTAAAAACCAAATACATCAGTTGCCATATGTAAACCTAATAAGATTTCATGATTGCCATTAACAACCCTAAATGCCAAAGCATTAGTCAAATGTCTCACAATAATAGGGGAAAACATAAGTGCTGCGGCCAGACACACGAACAGCACTCGTTCACGAGCATAACGCAGTGCTCAGCCATCATCAGTCTCAACCATTTTGGAGGGAGATAGATGACCCGAACACCACGCTACCATTCGAATGACCTTTAGCAAACTTGCAGTTAAGTTTTTGTCAGTTATATAAGGTATCATATAGTTATTAATATGCAATCACGTCGTCTGTACACACTTGTATTATAAAATATGTTATACTTAGTTATACTTAACAATAAAATCGCGGTGGAATTGGTTTACTACCACGGATTAGGATCGTTTATATAGTCGTCTATTCTATAATATGCCTTTTTACATAGCGAATTTTTAATGAAAGTTTTAAATTTATTTTCAGACAAGCATAGAACACGTTCTGGAATTTTGTTGTAAAAACGAACGCAGTAACCTACAAATGATGTGCCTACCTTGGCTAATCGGGATTTAGTACAAGCAACCTTGTTTCTATTCCTTGTGTTTACGTTATGAACGTCCCTATTTAATTTAAACATTGTTATATTTTTTCGGACATACATTATATTATCGAATATATATTGGCAAGCCAGTGTAAGAATGCCTATTTCTTTAAAACGCTCCCTTAGCGATTCTCTACTGTTTAAGTTGTAAATAGCTCTTATTGCTCTTTTTTGCAAGACAAATATGGTTTCTATATCTGCTGCCCGTCCCCATAATAACAAACCATACGACATGACACTGTGAAAATAACTAAAATAGACCAGCCTCGCCGTCGACACGTCTGTAAGTTGTCTAATTTTTCTGACTGCAAACGCTGCTGAACTCAACCGACCCGACAGTTTTCCAATATGCTGACCCCATTGCAGTTTTGAGTCTATCGTTATGCCTAAAAAAAGCGTGGACTCTACCAGCTCTAGCCTCTCACCAGATATTTTTAAACTCGTGTCAACATTTTTAACATTGGGTAGTGAGAATTTGATGCATTTTGTCTTTTTTGCATTTAGCATCAGATTGTTTATAGTGAACCAGTTTAGAATAGTAGATAAAGCATTGTTTACATCGTCTACATTACTTATACCTCTCTTTACTTTAAAAATTAAGGAAGTATCATCTGCAAACAACACTATCTGCGAAAGCTTTTCTACTAGGTAGGGCAAATCATTTATATATACCAAAAAAAAAATTAAATAATCAATTTTATTACTTAGGAGAGTAATCTAGATGAGTTTGAAAAGCTTATGAATTTTTGATAATATTAGATCATAAGTGATGTACTAGTTGTTTGTTGTGTCGCAGTCCGGGGCTGGCTGTCGTATACTTCATTAGGTACCAAATATTATCTGTTGTTACTATGACAGCACCCTAGTAGCTAGGAAATTATTTGCACTTTTTTAATTGTACTTACATGAAAAAATAATAAAGTAACATTACAGCCTATCAATAGTTTTATTGAATCTACTTAAACAATATACCTACCTACTTCTTATTACTATTCATGAAAATGAGTTGAAAGAAAACATGTAGGTACATTTGCTTCTTGTGGGTAACCGAGATTGACTAGCATGCCGGAGGTTGTGCGTTCCAGCGTCGGACTGGTCATACAGCCAGGGTGGCATTTTGCCCCCGGGGCCGCCCGACTGAATTTTTCGCCAATCGGAACATTGAACGAAATTTAAATGGGATGATAATAATTTACTAGCAACCTGGGGCATTATTACGTATCCACTGAGTTGAGTGACGTTGATTTTTACTTTTTTTAATTTTTTGACACTTCGTCTAAATGCTTCACTCCATACAGTGGAGTGCTATGTAGGTGATAGAAGGGCTGCTCTTGGAGTAAGCCACAAGAAACCCCTCCATTAATTACTTGTTGATTGACCACATTGTATCTAGAAAGGTATGCGTGCGGCGCGGCGGTCCCCTAAAGCCAAAATGCCACCCAGACCCTTTAAACCCAGTCCGACCCCAGTGGGTTCGATTACCACTCAGATATTTATCTTCTATATAAATGCATGTAGATTATAAATTAAAACAAATCAAGGTCTATATAGGGATCACTCCTTGAAGCGCCCTATAAGCTCATCATATATTTTCAGTGGTTCTGTACAGTACAATAAGGTTTTCTTTTGAGCTGGTCAAATTTTTCATTCATATTGTGTTAAAAAATTACAATGAAATTGTGCATTTTGACTTAAAATCCAAAATTGCAGTACCTTAGATCTAGGGCTTAAGCTCGTCGTCATCAGATTTTTTAATTATCCTGTTGTGGCTCGTGATAATGAAACTATACCGTCATTTCAACTAGAATCCCTAGGTGGAACGGTGCCTTTGATCTGGGTGTTATTGAGCTGGTCATCATCAGACTTACAAATCTTCTTTGTAGAAAGTGCCAGTATAAGTAAATATTTGAGTTGAAAGATTAATAGAGAGAAATTCTGAGGGCTGGTGAAGGCATTGTAGCTAGCAAGTTATACCCTGCTCTTCAACAGGTGCTGGCGGAGTGGCACAGTACCTAAAGACTGGGGTACGGCCGTCATAGTGCCGCTTTATAAAGGCAAAGGGTCTCAGCAGGTGTGCAAAAACTACCGCGGCATCAGCCTTCTCAGCATTGTCGGCAAAATTTATGCCAAGGTGTTGATTGAAAGATGGATGTGACTGAAGAAAATATATGGGATGTTCAAGCGGGTTTTAGAAAGGGAATGGGATGCTTGGATCAAATCTTCTCCTTGAGACGTATGGTGGAAAAGCTCTTGGCCAAAAGTCAAAGGGTTTTCTATGCGTTCGTATACCTGGAGAAGGCTTATGAATATGATAGAGTTGTGAGGAATGACTTGTGGTCGGCACTGTCTGTGTATGGGGCGGAGAGCATCTTGCTGCGAGCTCTGAAGTCTCTCTATCAAGACTCCAGGGCTTGCGTTAGAATAAATGGGGCGTATACTGACTGGTTTAGCATCCGCAAGGGTGTGAGACAGTGTTGTGTCGCATCCCCGTGATTGTTCAAATTATTCATGGATAGTTAGATCAGCCTGACTGATCTGAAAGAGAATGACTGTGGGATAAGGATGGGTGAGATAAGATAATATAAGAATATTCTTTATTGTACACTGGAAAAACAACAAATACAAAACAATTGCAAATATACATAGTACAATTAAAAGAATTTGTCTATTTGGGGAGCCTGTTTACGAGGGATGGAAAGTGTGAAGGTGATAAAGAAAGAAGAGTAAAAGCAGGAAATTGTTGAACGGTGCCTTGCACTCCATTGTGTGCAGCCGAAACATCTCCAAAAGAGCTAGATTGGCTATTCATAGTGGCGTGCTGGTCCCAATACTTATGTACGGTAGCGAGACTTGGGTGTGGCAAAAGAAGCAAGTAGAATCAATGCAGTAGAAATGAGGTCCTTGAGAAGTATGTGTAGTGTTACTTTGAATGACAGGATACGAGAACGTTGTGGACTGAAAGAGGATGTAGTGATTAGATTTGAGAAAGGAATGTTGCGTTGGTTTGGACATGTGGAGAGGATGAAGGAAGAAAGATTGACGAAACAAATATATATTGCGAATGTGAGTGGAAGAGCTGGTAAGGGACGTCCCAGACGGACTTACATCGACCAAATAGGGGATGTATTAGCAAAGGGAAAGGTAAAGTATTGCCGGAACCGGCGTGCGTGCATGCAACGACTTATGAACGTTGATGAAGCGAAGGTGATCCGTCAGGATCGTGGCAAGTGGTAGTCCCTGGTCTCTGCCTACCCCTCTGGGATACAGGCGTGAGGTTATGCATGTATGTATGTATGTATGTATGTATGTATGTATGTATGTATGTATGTATGTATGTATGTATGTATGTATGTATGTATGTATGTATGTATGTATGTATGTATGTATGTATGTATGTATGTATGTATGTATGTATGTATGTATGTATGTATGTATGTATGTATGTATGTATGTATGTATGTATGTATGTATGTATATGCATACATGTATGTATGTAATAATTACGATGTATATAATAAAATTTTGCTGGTATCATTGAATTTAATGCTGGTATCATTGTAGCATGTCAAGCAAGTCTTTGAAATGGAAAACAATTTTTTTTTTCCGGCTTTTTTTTACAGCCACCGAAAGTTGAGCTAGAAAGCCGGAAGACTTAAAAATGTTACAGAATTGTATTTTTTTATTTAAATAGACCGCTCCATATTCAACGCAAATATTTAATTTAAAGGGGCATTTAAGTATGTTTAACAGAAAAAAAGGGCCCAAGGCCTAATAGTTCAAGAGAAAAAAATGTCTCAAATTCCGGGTAACATGTTAAAAGTACAAAAAAAAATATATCTCGAAAACTATTCACTTTGGCTGAACATACATGGGGTTTATTTGAATAGCCCTTGGTACACCCCATCTATGAATTTCGTTTGGACCGTGTGAAATGCGATACTGTGTATAGCAAAGTGGCAACCGGCCGCGTTACAGTCGTTTACGACATTCTTCTACTGCCCTTGATTTGGGGGGGTTTATTTTTTAAGAAAATCTAATAAATCAATAATGCCCACATTTCTACAAAAAGAAGTTACGAAGTCAAATCTCACCAAAAACATTCTGTAAAATTAGCCAAGTCTCGATGGAGCTGCTCGTTTATCTGTAAAAAGTAATGAAATCCAGACTAAGGTTCCTTAGACTTGGCACGTAGCACATTATTATTTCTTAATAATTCGCGATACTCATAAGGTAATTACGTTTTACCTAATAAATAATCGCGATTTGACCCGTTTAATATATAACTAAGTAGCATATATGATCAAATTGAAAGGAAATCTGAAAACCTATTAGAGGCTTAAAAATTCCACCCATGCCAGGATACGAACCCGCTGGCTATCCATGCCAGCGCTCTTCAAACTGAGCTAATGAGCGACTCACCGGCATCAGTGAAATTTCGAACCTCTTTACAATACTCTCTGTATTACGTACAGGCAGCGACATCTGGCTGAAGTAATTTGCATCACTTGAAGCCCCAAGTACCTGTACGTAATACAGAGAGTATTGTAAAGTGTTCTTTCCCCCAGTTTCTAGTACGCTAACAATCTATTAGACTAATGTTAACAGCTGTCAAATGTTTCTTTTTGTATGCACTTTGGCCAACTGACAGCTGTTGACAGTAGATTAACGGCTTGTTAGTGTACCAGAAACCGGGGCTAAATGTGTCTTCTATCTAACATGATCGACGCTCTGGATAGTTGACAGACTTGAGTAGGCCCAACCGTATCAAGTTAGATTGACTCACCAGCATCGGTGAAATTTTGAACCTCTTTACAATACTCTCTGTATTACGTACGGGCAGCAACATCTGGCTGAAGTAATTTGCATTACTTGCAGCCACAATTACTTTGCAATTAGGTTTTACGTAATACACAGAGTATTGTAAAAAGGTCCGAAATTTCACTGATGTCGGTGAGTCGCCGATTAGCTCAGTTGGAAGAGCGCTGGGACAGATAGCCAGAGGTCACTAGTTTGGAGGCTAGAGCTGGTAGAGTCCACGCTTTTTTTAGGTATAACGATAGACTCAAAACTGCAATGGGGTCAGCATATTGGAAAACTGTCGGGTCGGTTGAGTTCAGCAGCGTTTGCAGTCAGAAAAATTAGACAACTTACAGACGTGTCGACGGCGAGGCTGGTCTATTTTAGTTATTTTCACAGTGTCATGTTGTATGGTTTGTTATTATGGGGACGGGCAGCAGATATAGAAACCATATTTGTCTTGCAAAAAAGAGCAATAAGAGCTATTTACAACTTAAACAGTAGAGAATTGCTAAGGGAGCGTTTTAAAGAAATAGGCATTCTTACACTGGCTTGCCAATATATATTCAATAATATAATGTATGTCCGAAAAAATATAACAATGTTTAAATTAAATAGGGACGTTCATAACGTAAACACAAGGAATAGAAACAAGGTTGCTTGTACTAAATCCCGATTAGCCAAGGTAGGCACATCATTTGTAGGTTACTGCGTTCGTTTTTACAACAAAATTCCAGAACGTGTTCTATGCTTGTCTGAAAATAAATTTAAAACTTTCATTAAAAATTCACTATGTAAAAAGGCATATTATAGAATAGACGACTATATAAACGATCCTAATCCGTGGTAGTAAACCAATTCCACCGCGATTTTATTGTTAAGTATAACTAAGTATAACATATATTTTATAATACAAGTGTGTACAGACGACGTGATTGCATATTAATAACTATATGATACCTTATATAACTGACAAAAACTTAACTGCAAGTTTGCTAAAGGTCATTCGAATGGTAGCGTGGTGTTCGGGTCATCTATCTCCCTCCAAAATGGTTGAGACTGATGATGGCTGAGCACTGCGTTATGCTCGTGAACGAGTGCTGTTCGTGTGTCTGGCCGCAGCACTTATGTTTTCCCCTATTATTGTGAGACATTTTGACTAATGCTTTGGCATTTAGGGTTGTTAATGGCAATCATGAAATCTTATTAGGTTTACATATGGCAACTGATGTATTTGGTTTTAAGATGATTTGAGAAAAGATGGTCAGAGTGGAGTTTTTTTTTCCGCTGCCTTTTTCTCCACTACAATACGGCCCGAAGGCGGCGGCTTACACTTTACATTGTACATTGACATTCAGCAAATAGAATTTAAATTCTTTACGTTGAAATAAAATTATTTGAATTTGAAAATTGAATGACCTATTTGAATGACTTTTGAAGACCTATTTATAAAAGAAAAACTGCTTATAGTTTCCATTGAACATTACTATGATAAAGTTATTATTTATGTAAAGCAGGTATGTAATGAATATGAGTGAAAAAAATTTATAAATAGATTCCACTCCAGCTTCTAAGTTCACAAATTTTGACAGCCAAAATTGATGTGGAAAACAACTTGGGACGGATCAAAAATTAGTATGCGTAAATATGCATAGAACAGGTCAAGCAAAACAGAGAGAGCAGAAGAAGCACAATTACACTGTGCGCCTTGATTCTTAGCCATCTGGGCAAGAGATGACGGAACAATCTACAATCACTCCTCTGTGATGGACCATGCAAATAATCATCTAGATAGTTTTATTCTGGTGTGAGATTCTAATTGAATGAGTAAAATTGGATGGTGTCTAAAATTATCCACCTATTTTTTATTGTAATGGCATCCAGGCCATGTCTCCAACCATGGGAAAAGTTCACTTTGCATACATGTAACACCTGTCATTGGGTTGGTGAGTAGAGTTTGATATTGGTCGATCAGATTCCCTGGGTACGGAGAACAGCAAGTAAAAGTCACAAGTAAGAGAACTAGATAACTTATAATGATAGCATACTAAAGGCTAGGATCACACGGATACGACACTGGCACTTCACTTCTTCTCGTCTGTCTCCTGAGGCGGGAACTTGCCGTTGTAGTAGGGGATGTAGTCCACAAACACGCGCCAGTCGGTGAAGTAAAGAAGCGAGCAGAAGGCTGCACCGCCGAACCCGACAGCTGACGTCACGAACGACGAAGCAATCTCGACGTGCTTTTTACCCAGCCGGAGAGCCATTTTAGCGTTTATTTCTGAAGATATTTGAACGATTACGTAAATCGACTATTTTATTTTCGCTGACAATCTATGACCACAGACTATTACACACAGAGTATATAAACACTACGCAGACTATATAGATACATTACTCACTTTTTGTAAGGGTGATATTACTACACTTATCAAATATCTTTGTCCAATTTTGCTGTCAAATATTTTATAAAATTTCTTTGAGGTAAGCCCATTCCACTTGTCCAATAACTTTGTCCAATATTTTTTGCATAGTCTTAAGAAAATGGAGGAACGTGGAGCGTCTTCATGTGCTGCTATAGCGTCTTTAAGTGGTGCTATTACTATCGTTATGTTATTATGAAAAACCAAGTCAAAACAAAAAAAAGTATTTATTAAAAATTTTGTCATTGGAATCGTCCGCGATATCTTGTTTGCAGCCATTTTGATTTAAGTGTCATTAATATTTGATCAAATATCAGTGTTTCCAAGACATTTGATAAAGTCGTCCTATTTCTTCGAATTTCTTTGATCAAATCGTACATTGGACAAAGATATTTGATAAGTGTTAAGATAGGTTTATTTAATTGTTCTGTGATAGATAGGTATTTTTGACATAATCAATGTTGCCAGGTAATTTGATACGGCCGGCCTTGGACGGCCTAAATTTTGTTTTTCTGCGTGTCAGTGTAAAAATGTAAAAACAAAATGTAGGCGTTACATTACAAGAGCCAAACACTAACTATCAGTAAAATTTCTAACTATTACATACAATGTACCACAGGTGTACCTACTAATTTAAAACAGAATTAGGTATTTAAGTATTATTTCTAAACGAAACTTTGTCATCTACGTAATGTAAATTAAGAAAATGTGAAGGTAATATATACGCACTTCACTTTCAGTACCGGTCGACAGAATGAGATTTTTATTGTGTCGACCGGTACTGATAAGCGAATCACGAAAGGGCTGGTCCACCAGTTCACAGTCGCTCAGCGAGCTATGGAGAGAGCTATGCTTGGACTTTCTCTGAAGGATAGGAACCGTAACTTACGTATCTTAACAACTGTGATAACTATTTTTCAAACGTACAGTCTAGCATATAATATATGATCAATAGATTAGAACTTTAATTGATTTCCGTTAAACCGGCTGTTTTTGGCCGTTAGTGATTAACGTCCTTGGTTTAAAAAATACAGTCTAGAAACTAGGTTGATTCTAGTTTCTAGACTGTATGTTTTAAACCAAGGACGTATGTTTAAAAATTTTAAATCACTTTTAATAAAACACAACTTTTTATGACTTTTTTTCATTGGTGGCGCTAGTTAGCACCCTGAAGCACCTTAATTCTCTTGAGCTGAAAAAGTGGGCAAAGTGATATTTGTCTGGCAACACCGATGGCACGCATCATAAAGAGACGGCGGCCATTTGTCTGCTACACTCCTCAGAATAAGAACATGGCTTTAGAACTATTCAATAACAATAAGAACTATTCTTATTCTTTACTCGTGATTACAGAAGGTTCCATCCTTCTTTTTTTTGCATCCGTGGTCGTCTGTGTCTGTGAGTCTGTATGTAACACAGAACAATTCTATAACTGTCACTGATGTAATCTGTGTCACTGTCATACACATCAATGTCATTAAATTGTAGCCAGACAGCAATGTTTTGCTTACGAGAGTTGTGTTTTTATGATCTGAAGCGGTTGAGACTTACCTAGTCGTGGGAGTTGCGAGTTTCTTGTGATTCGCCTGAGCCGCGCAGTCACCGCCGCGAGTGGCTCAGTGGTGCGCGAGCGCGAGCCGAGCCGGGCGGGCGGGCGCCGGCGGAGCGATGTGGGACTCTAGCGCGTTCCTCGGCGCGCTGACGCCCAAGTTCTACGTGGCTCTGACGGGCACGTCGTCGCTCATCTCAGGGCTCATCCTGATATTCGAGTGGTGGTACTTCCGCAAGTACGGCACCAGCTTCATCGAGCGCGTGTCCCTGGCGCAGTTGGGCCCGTGGCTGGGCGGCGGCGGGGCGGAGGCGGCCACCGGCGGAGGCGGGGGCGGCGGCGCGGGCGCGGGGACGGACGCGGACGCGGACGAGGAGGGCGCGTGCCGCGTGCGCCGCAACCCGCTGGCGCCCCTGCGCGGGGCCGAGTACGGCCGCCTCCGCGCCGCCACCGCGGGCCGCGCGCCGCTCACCTACTACGACATGAACCTGTCCGCGCAGGAGCACCAGGCCTGGTTCACGGTGGCGGCGGACGCGGACGGGGCCGAGGGCGCGGAGGGCGCGGGCGAGGCGTGGGAGGCGGCCATGGCGCGCGCGTGGCGCGAGCGCTCGCCGGCGGCGCGCGTGGCGGCGGCGCGGCAGGCGCTGCGGCTGCGGCCAGACTGCGCGCCCGCGCTGCTGCTGCTGGCCGAGGAAGACGCGCCCACCGTCGCCGAGGTGCGCGCCGGACGCTCGGCCTCGTCGGCTCGCGCGGCCCGAGAGGACCGGACTCGAAAAGTAGCGGTCGACGAGCGCGTGCGGTATTAAAAGTGGGACGTCGGTTCTGTGTCGGCAGGCGGAGCGCGTGCTGCGGCGCGCGTGGCGCTTCGCCGAGGCGGCGTGGCGCGCCAGCGCGGCCGCGGCGGCGGCGGCCGGGGGGGGCGCGGGCGCGGCGGCCGCGGCGGAGCGGCTGCGGCGCGACGCGGCCGTGGCGGCGCACGTGAAGCGGCGGCTGGCGTGGTGCGCGCGGCGCCTGGGCCGGCTGCGCGAGGCGGCGCGGCTGCTGCGCGAGCTGTGCCGCGACGCGGCGGGCGCGGGGGGCGCGGCGGGTGCGGGGGGCGCGGCGCCGCCGCACGAGGCGTTGCTGGAGCTGCTGCTGGAGCAGCGCGCGTACGGCGACGCGGCGGCGCTGCTGGCGCGGCTGGAGGCGGCGCCGGCGGGGGGCGAGGGCGGCGGCGCGGCGCTGGCCTACACGGCGGCGCTGCTGCGGGCGCGCGCGGCTGCGGCGGCGGGCGCGGGCGCGGGGGCGGCGGCGGCGGCGCGCGCGGCGCTGCGGCGCGCGCTCGAGTACAACCCGCGCGTGGCCGAGTACCTGCTGGAGGAGCGGCCGCTGGCGCCGCCGCCCGAGCACGTGCTGCGGCGCGGCCGCAGCGAGGCGCTGGCGTACGCGTTCTGGCACGCGCGGCACTGGCGGGCCTGCGAGGGCGCGCTGCGGCAGCTGGCGGCGGCGCGCGGCCCGCCGCCCCCCGCGCCGCCGCCGCCGCCCGCGTGCGCGGCGTGCGCCGACCGCGAGCTGCTGCAGCCGGCGGCGGCGCGCGCGTGGGCGGCGTGGGCGGCGTGGGCGGCGCGGCCGCGCGCGCTGCCGCTGGGCGCGGCGCTGGTGTCGCTGGCGGCGCTGGCGCTGCTGGGCGCGCACGGCGGCGGCGCGTGGCCGGCGGGCGCGGCGTGGGCGGCGGCCGCCGTGCGTCGCCTGCACCCCGCCCGCCTCCTGCATCTGCTCTCGGCGATCTGAATCTCTCCGGTGTGTTTTTTGAGTTATATTCGTAGTGTATGATTGTCTATCTCTATCTATTTAATTGACGGAGTGTGTACTGTTGTGTTAGTACTATTTATTGTAGGTATAGTTTTTAAGTATAATTTTATAAAACATAGTTTCTTTATTTATTTGTTGTGTGTTGTATTATACCATGGACGACATTAAAATAAACATTGAAGTTAACAAAGACGCTTTATTTAATACCCACCCAGAACTACAGGAGATTCGAATTATTTACATCACCTACCTATACATGTTCTTTTAATTGATTGTGAAAAAGCTCTATTCATTGTAACGGTACCATCCTCGTTACACCATTTTTTTATATTTAAGACCTGACTATTTTTACCTGCTTATTCTGTTTTTATCCAATTTTCTGTTTATATCTATAATTTGACGACCTCTGTGGCGTCATTATCAACCCTCGTATGTCCCCACTGCTGGGGCACGGGTCTCTCCCTGCATCGCAGGAAGACTAGGCCATACTCTACCACGGGGGCCAAGTCCGGGTTGGTGGAAGATTGTAAGACAGTGGCGAGCCTTACTGTCAGAAGTTATCAAGCCGCCCATAAGGCCTCTGACATGGCTTGACGACTGCCATTATATGATAGCCGGCACCAACGGCTTAACGTGCCTTGCGAAGCACGGAAGCGCTCGGAAAAATGCCACTAGCGGTGGTCACGGGACGCTCACCCATCCTGTACCTGACCGCGCCTGTTGTTGCTTAACAAAGTGATTGATTCCAATCACTCGGTTCGCCTAGGCCACGAGCGCTTCCCTAGGCCACAAGCGCTTCATGTGCTCTGTGGCGTAGCGGTAGCGTATCTACCTACCATGCAAGAGGTCCCGGGTTGGAATCCCGGCTGGGAACAAAAAGAACCCCAGGTCGTGGATGTTTACATGTTTGTGATGTCGTTGTTTCTGGTTCCCAAGACACAGGTTATCCTAGTGTGGGGCCAGAAGCATTTTTTTGTGTTTAGTGTTAATTTCATCCAAATGCTTTATGTGTGTCTTGTATATGAATAAAGCATTATCTTATCAAATTCGCAAATGTACGTAACTTTGAAATTAAACAAAGTCATTGGTACATGCCCGCACTCGGGATCGAACCTGGGGCTCTCGCTTGCCAGTCCATGGTTCTACCCACTAAGCTACCACCGCTCTTGTAGTCATTCCATTTGTAGTCGCAATACCACACGCTAACGGTGAAGGAAAACATCGTGAGGAAACCTGCGGCTTGGTTGGCTCCGCACGTATTGACTCGTCTTTCCTGTGGGCTAGTGTCTAGTGTGAGTGAGGATACCACCGGACGCTGTATAAATCATCTCATTACGTAGATGCAAAAGGCTAACATATATGTCGTGTTTGTTCTAGTAGAGTTTTAGCATCTTCACGGGTGTACAACTAGAAGTACATTTTGTGTCGATGGATGTGACGATGGTTTTCACGGGTGTACGACTCGGCTTGATGGGAGTTTGGTTCTCTACGGCTAGCCTGAATCCTTGGCTTAAATTAAGTGTGTAGGACGGTAGCCTGTTCCATAGCCCGGAGGTCAAATTGGTAATACACTTGCAAAAACCGTAGCACATCTTGTTTATTAAGAACCACGACACAACATGGATGAATGATGTTTTCAGCGGATGTCGGGCGTTAAGTGAAGGTTTGAATGTGTTAGGGTGATACGTTGCGTCCCGATGGATTTTGAAGGAGCGAGTTTTTTGTGGAAGCTCGTCGAGAGTCTAGGGAAACAAAAGTTCTTCTGGATTTTCTTCTGAAAGTCTAGAACCCCTCCCATTTCCATTTATCCACAGGAAGGAGATTTGCTGTTTACAAACGCTGTGAATTTTCCCTTTTATTCCATTATTTTGTATTTTATATTATTTTATTTTACACGTTATTACCTATTTTGTGATTCGCGGGTGAAACTGGCTAGGCGCGTGTGAATAAAGTCTTCCGAGAAAAACAACGGGCATGCATCGGCATGCATAATGAAGTGTATAGAAGGATTGCGGTGCTCACTTTCTCGCTAGTCGCGGGCATTGAGGCTGATCGTGTTCGATGCTGATTTTCCTGGGGCGTTTACGATTTCTGACCGAAGCGAAGTTGCATGTTTTTCTTATTTTAAACTGATTATGTGTACGGCTAACTAATTCGCGGATTTTAATTTAAACCTTGTCTTTATTTGATTTTCTCATGTTTTAATTCACAACACAACCTATGGGTCTTTTATTATTTTTCTATAGACGATCACGACCATTTCTTTTAGCCAATTAGTTTAAAAAAAATCTACAGTCCTTCAGGTTATATTTAATTTTTATATATTTTATTAAGTGACGAGGTGGCGTCTCGCATTTAATTATTATTTAAGAGGCCCCACCCGGTTTTACAGCAGCTGAACCGATTTCGCAGATTCTTTTTTTAGAATATTCCTTGAAGTACGAGGGTGGTTCTTACGGAGAGAAAAATAAAGAAACGACCGTTAAGCGGTACGAAGTTCACTGGGTCAGCTAGTTATAAATAAAATAATATACACATTTTAAATAAAGCACAAAGTTGAAGGCGTTCCAGTTTTATTATTTATAAAACGCATTAATCGCGCCAGGTGCGGAACCCAATCCACAGCTGTTGAGATACACGATTAGGCGGAAATCGAAGGGGATGAAATAAAAAACACTCACCAAAGTTCCCGAGGGATGACGAGCTCAGGATAGCAGCCGAAGACACCCTTTCACTGTGTGTATGTGTATGAGTTGGATGTATGTGTGATCGTGGGCGAATTTCAGCACTACTGAAGACTATTTTACAGGCAGATATTGGCAATTTTATTATAAAGCGGCGCGGGTGGTTCGCATACGAAGCTAACGAACGCAGAGCAGAGACAAGTTTTTTTTTTTTTTTGGAGTGGGGCGCGTTAACTTTTTAAATTGATGAAGTGCCTTGCATTCTAGGCGATTGGCCTTTCTATGCCGCCCGCCTTGAAAGGACGTCTTTCAAAATTAAATGCGAAGAAAAATGCGAAAAGAATAACTATATTAAACTAAAATATGATAACATACTTGTACTTATTGCAACCAAACTACGCTAAATTTAATGTAAGATGCGAGAACTTAACTATTGTGATGGCAGAGGGCATAAACGTACTATAGGCCGTTTAAAAGAACCTCTATTAGTTTTAACAGTTGCAATACGTGTGACTCCATCTCTGCCTGGATGCACTTCTGTTACAACCCCCAATTCCCACTGAAGGGGCGGAACCCTATTTTCTTGTACAATAACGACGACAGTACCGACTCTCATATTGGAACCTGGAATATTCCACTTTTCGCGTGCTTGTAGCGTGTTTAAATATTCCAGGGACCATCTATCCCAAAACGACTGTACTAGTTTATCTAAAAGCTGATAGCGTTCCAATAAATGCGTAGGTTCGTCGTTTACAGGCACAGCCGGTAGAAACTTAAGCGGTGTGAGGGTTAAAAAATGAGATGGAGTAAGAGCTAATTGCTCACTAGGATCCTGACTTAACGTAGTACATAAAGGACGGGAATTAACTACATTTTCTATCTGACAGAGTACTGTATTAAGTTCCTCAAGTGTAAGGATTTGAGATCCTATAGCGCGATATAAATGCGACTTTACGGTTTTTATGAACGGTTCCCACGAACCGAAGTGCGGCGCGTTCGGTGGAATGGTCTTCCATTCTATTTTGTAGTCGGACAACTCATAAGCGAGCGCCGATCGGAACGATCCTGACGTTACAAACTTATAAACTTCATTTAGGTACCCTTTGGAGCCTACATAATTAGTCGCATTGTCACTATGCATTACGGAAACCGGTCCGCGGCGCGATAAGAAGCGTTTGAAAGCCGAAATAAAAGTCGCGGTACTCAAGTCGGACGCTACCTCGATATGAATGGCGCGAGTCGTCATGCAAAGGAATAAACAAATGTACGCCTTTTGGCTTCGCATGCCGCGTCCACGTTTCAGAGTGACACTTAGTGGACCGCCAAAATCACATCCAGTGTGAATAAACGGTTTAGGCACCACTTGTGTTCGCGTGTCGGGTAAATCCGCCATTATTGGATAGGTCGGCTTAGGACGAGTCCGGAAACAAAGATTGCATTTATCAATGCGCGTGCGAATAGTGCGTCGACCAGTTATGATCCAGTATTTATGTCTTAATAGACTGAATAATAAGTTAGGGCCGGCATGACAATTATTTCGATGATAGTGATCAACGATTAGATCGACAATGTGATCCTTCCGTGGTAATAAAATGGGATGTCGATGGTCGTAGGACAAGTCCGCATTATTTAAACGACCACCAACCCGAATAAGTCCGTTTGACAAAAAGGGAGCCAATTTTTGTATAAATTTGGCACACAATTTACCAGATGATAATTGGTTTAATACGTCACTAAAGTGAGCTTTCTGTAAAGCGGAGAGAATTTTATTTTCAGCGAAATCTAAGTCGCTTGCAGTGATTATATCATTACGCGGGAGTAAGTTGAGAAATCTATAAATATAGACTACTGTTCTCACAAGTTTGTTCCAGGTAGAACAGCGGGACGCAAGCTGACATAAAAGGTGGACTTCTTCTACTGGGACAGTAGAAGCGAGAGAAATAGATTTCGTCTCGGGAACGTCTTCTGATGAATCAGGCTTGAACGGCGTGATAGGCCAAGTGGTCTCGTCTGAGGAGGCCCAAGCTGGCCCGGTAAACCATAGCGGATGGTCTAGCAACTTTGATGGCATTAGCCCGCGTGAGAGACAATCACTTGGATTATCTACGCCTGGAATGTGATGAAAATGTTTGGCAGGTAACAAAGACTGAATCTTTGACACCCTATTTGCGACGAATGTCTGAAAGCGATGCGGAGAGGAATGTATCCAGTGGAGAGCCACTGTAGAATCCGAAAACGCGTAAATATTTTTAATGGTGATTCGAGTCGAGTAATTATCAATTACAGAACGAAGAAGTTTTGCGAGAAGTAAAGATGCACATAATTCTAAGCGAGCCATAGTGACATGGGACTTACCTGGCGACACCTTCGATTTTGAACACACCAATGTGGTGGTGGGGGCACCACTATTATTTGTGTGTAAATACACAACCGCTGCGAAAGCCCGTTCACTTGCATCGGCAAATCCTAGCAAGGTCACTTCGCTGTGTTCAAAAACACACAAATGTCGCGGTATTTTTAAATGCGTCAACAGCGGTAGCTCGGATTGGAACTGCGACCATGTCCTTACGATATGATCGGGTGGGGTATCATCCCAATCTAAATTTGAAGCCCAGAGTTCTTTTATTAGAAGCTTTGCCAGGACGATCACTGGACCCACGAGACCCATGATGTCCCATAAACGCGCTACAGTCGACAGTATGTTGCGCTTCGTGCAGGAACGGTCGGATGGCAAAATGGAAAACGCAAACGCATCTGTGGTTGGTAGCCATTGCATGCCCAGTATTTTAAGCGATTGGTCCTTGTCTAGGTCAACTGGATCCGTTAAACGATGTGTCTCTGGTACATGCGCTAACAACTCGCGCGAGTTGCTCGACCACTTCACCAGCTCGAACCCGCCCGCAATGAACATGTCGATCAGCTGTTGCACGGCTGTCGCTGCAACGTCTGTATTTTGAAATGAACTGGCGATATCGTCGACGTACAGATCGCGCAAAGCAAGCCGTGAAGCCTCAGGAAAGTTATGACTTTCCTGTTTAGCGAGTTCGTGAATCGTGCGGATAGCTAAATAAGGACTCGAGCGTAATCCGAAGCAAACGCGTTGAAAAGCAAAATATCGAAGCGGTTCTCGAGGATCAAAGCGGTAAATAATTTGCTGATAGGGACGGTCTTCTTCCCGAACTAACAATCTTAAAAACATTTGACGAATGTCAGCTGTGATCGCGACGTCGAATAATCGAAAATTTAACAAAATATCAAATAGATCCGTTTGTAACGGAGGGCCGACGTGTAGGATGTCATTTAGAGACACGCCTGAGTCGGTCGCTGCACTACCATTCAACACGATACGTAGTTTTGAAGTAAGTTTGTCTTCACGGAGTACACCGTGGTGCGGTAAAATAAAACCCTCACTATTGTTCTTGGGTTCAGAGATCTCGACAAGATACTCTTTACTTATATATTCGCGGATAATTTCATCGTAACGTTCTTTAAACGCGGGGTTATTTTTAAATTTACGTTCGAGGCTTAAAAATTGATTGCGTGCGGTTTTCAAAGAATCACCTAAGCGATCGGTACTATTCTGAAACGGAAGTCCTACTATAAAACGTCCAGATGCGTCGCGAGAGGTCGTCGCAATGTAAAACTCTTCGCAAGCTTTATCCTGCGAAGATAAAACGTAATCATCTTTTATGTCATTTAACTCAAAGAACCTGCTTAAGTCATCATGAATTGACGCCGCGGTTACCAAGTAAGAAACGGAGGCTTCAGGTTCCGTGGACACCTCAGCTTCCCCCATGACTACGTACCCTAAGGTCGTCAAGAACGCGGAAGGTTGATTGGGTAGGCCGGTCACCTTACCCGGCAACAGAAGGTCAATAAATAATTTAGCACCTATCAAAATGTCAATAGGGGCGGACTTATAAAACTCTTCGTCAGCTAGCGGTAAGTTTTTTAAATAATCGAGAGAATTTATATCTATCGGTGCGGTGGGTAACCGTTCGGTTATGCGGTTCAAAACCAAAGGTTCCATGGCGTACACCTTATCCGGCGAGGTACGCGAACGAAACATGACCTTAACTTTACCTTTGGCTATGTTTGAGTGGTCACCTAGACCTTTTATAATCGTTTTGCGATTTAACTGATCGATTGTTAATCCTAACTTACGACAACAATCCGAAGTTATAAAATGATTCTGCGAACCGGGGTCAATAATACAACGACACGAAATCGGTTGATTAAAGCGGTTGTAAACATTAATACAAGCTGTTCCTAATAGAACATTCGAATAGGCGGTGCGCGCTTGCGATGGAATAACCGTGCGATCTATTATATTAGCATCAGCTGATAGATAAGACAGTCCACCTGCATTGATATACGCATTCGGATTGCCAGTCGGCGCGGAGGTGGGTGCGGAAGCGAGATGAGCTACATTGATTGGCGGCTGCGTTGACGTATGTGCGACAGAGACGCGCGATTGCGGTGAATTATTACACTGGGATGAAGTAGGCGCGACTGGTGGCGCCGCGTGCGGCGAAGTATTCGAACTAAACCCTTGCGCGGGAGCGACCGGGCGAGGAAGGCCCCTATTCATAGTCGCGCCCGTGTTGGCTGATTTCTCCATATGAAGTAAGGAGTGGTGTTTTAAACCACATGAGCGGCATAACTTTTTACTCTGGCATTTATTCCATTTATGTTTAGAGCTTAAACAATTAGTACAAAAACCATTTTCTTTTACGAAATTATATTTTTTATCTGGTGACAGATTTAAAAAGACTTTGCAGTCGTAAATAATCTCATGTGATTTATTACACAAGGTGCAGCTATTTTCGTAAGAAGTTTGAGAAGTAGCATTTAAATATGTATGCGAAATTTTAGGTATATGCGGTTTTTTAGGCTGTTCCGATTCCTTAACTAAAACTCTCGGGGTGACGGTCGGATTTGTTCTTTGAACAATCTTGACTTGACTGTTAAGAAAGTCAATGAACGTCTTGTACGTAGGTATGCTTTCATTCCGAACCGACATCTCGAACGCCTTAGAAGTCTCTCTGTCTAAACGTTTCAAGCCTAAATAAATAAAGACGTATTCGCACAGATTGTGTATATTTAAGTCTTGGAGCGCGGCTATAGATACGGCATATTTATCAACAAACGATTCTAGCTGCGCGGCGCTAGCCGGGTTCGGAAGCGGTTTGATTTCAAAAATGGAATCTAAAAACGTTGTAGCTAAGAAACGTTTGTCTTCGTACTTATTAACTAACGACTCCCATATGGATTCGTAGTTGCTTTCGGTAGGGGTAATCCCAGAAATAATTGTTTGCGCTTTACCCTTCAATTTACCTACGAGGTAATATAATTTCTCAGAATTATCTAACTCGGGATTTAAATGAACATTTTTCTTAAATGATGCGTGGAACATACTCCACTGATTAGGATTTCCGTGGAATTCAGGAATCTCGATTGGTCCTAACTTGGCAAACGAACGTTTACCTACGCATTCATGGGCACTCGTACTACTGGTAGAAACTACTTTAGGTGGATTTAATAATTGATTTTTAACACGTCTGACCTTACAGTACAAGTTTTCGAACCCACTCCACGAGTTAAAATCGGGGTTAAAAGCTTCATCCATCTCCATTTGGATCGAATTTATTTCATGAATACACTGTAGGTATTTATCGCGAATGTCGTCGATAGTTTCCGTGGCAGAGATAAAATCATCACGGGCTTTAGAATCGTTACCGATCGCACGAGAACTATCGTGAATTCGTTGCATTCGAGCAAAATACGATGCACGACATGTTTCCTGTAATACTAATTGCTTTTGGAGCGATCGTTCTGTGCGAGCGGTGTTCGTTAAAGCCATCTTGAAATGTCAATCTATTAATCGAACAAAGGAAGTGCGTGGCGATGCAATTATAGTATTTTATGCTTATGCGCGTCACAATAGCTTCAAATATTATGCGTAAAATAAGTTAACCCAGCTTAGCTACAAGCAGTACAAGTAGACAAAACCGTGCGGGGATGCGAGAAATTGCTCAAATAGCCTAGGCAATGCGAAAGAAAGTGAGGTTATGCGGGGAGAATGACGAATATTGAGGATAAAATCCTCACAGGAGGCACCAAAACTATAATCGCGCCAGGTGCGGAACCCAATCCACAGCTGTTGAGATACACGATTAGGCGGAAATCGAAGGGGATGAAATAAAAAACACTCACCAAAGTTCCCGAGGGATGACGAGCTCAGGATAGCAGCCGAAGACACCCTTTCACTGTGTGTATGTGTATGAGTTGGATGTATGTGTGATCGTGGGCGAATTTCAGCACTACTGAAGACTATTTTACAGGCAGATATTGGCAATTTTATTATAAAGCGGCGCGGGTGGTTCGCATACGAAGCTAACGAACGCAGAGCAGAGACAAGTTTTTTTTTTTTTTGGAGTGGGGCGCGTTAAATTTTTAAATTGATGAAGTGCCTTGCATTCTAGGCGATTGGCCTTTCTACGCATTACAACATCACAAGTATTCCAGGCGCTCATTATAAGAGCCTCGTATGCCTCACTGCCTTAGAGATAAGGTCATTGTAAAATGTTTCTTAAATAAGTTATCTTTTATCTTTATCTCGATAGGGGCAAGCGTTGGTGAAACTACGTCGAACTTTTTCAATTCTGGAAGAATGAATAGTGTTAGTGCGGTTCCTAATAGCCGCTGCATATTCAGATGCCTTCTTACAAAGCCGTTGAAAAGACATAATTTTAAGGATTTCGAAATTATTTGCATGTTCTGTTGATGAAGCTGAGCATCATCACGTCTATTGGATCCCAAACATAATCATAATCATAATCATTTATTTATTTATTGCATGTCATGGTAAGTGTGCAGGTGGTAATAATATTAATAAGTAATTCTAGTTCTTCATGCCACCCTGTAAGGGCACTACAACTTTGCTTAAACTATATATTTACAGATACTCGTATGTATAAACTTATTTACAATTTCATTCTTAATTTCCATTACATTACATTATTCAATCGTATTATTTCATTAAATTATTTCATTCATTTAACTTATTATTAAAATACTCATTTATTGTATAATAGCTGTTATTTATTAAATATTGCGTAATCTTAGCTTTAAAAATATGTAATTTCTTTATATCTTTTATATTTTCTGGCAGTTTATTATAGATTTTAGCCGCCATTGTAAGAGGGCCAGAGTTTACTAGTTCTTATTTAGATGTGACCGTAGCTAGCCGAGCCTGAGGTCTTAAACCTGTTGGGCGCGTGTGGTGCGGAAACAAGCTTGGGTTACTCCTTACAAACATGCACGAATCCAAAATGTAAATTGATGTCAGCGTGAGTATTTTATATTCTTTGAGTGAATTTCAACAGGTCTTATAAAATCTTCATTTCCATGTACTTTTTTATCTTAAGGTTTTTTTACAAAACAAAACTCTTTTATTGTTGTTTTTGAAAATGTATGTACTCTTGCTTAGTATCTATCTGATAACTTAAAAAACTAGCAAGATAAACTGGTCTAAAAATTTCGTGCCACGGCGATGAAACATGAGTGCACGGCAATGAAACAAGCGTCCACGGCAATGAAATAACTGTGCCATAGGAATGAAAGAATCAACCCACGGAAATGAAAACATATTTTATTTCTCCGAGAGGGAAATGCAAACCCAGATATGGGTCGTTTCTTAATTTTTGACGTCTTTTTTTTCAGCCAATCTTTTTCTCTCCTTTCTCTCCTCCTCATATAATTTTATTTTGGGCATCTTGGCATCTTAAAAATAAACAATCCATTATTAAAATCAGACTGCAGTATGTGCTGGTGCGTTCGTTTGTGAGGGTGTATTATACGATTGATAAAGTACTAAATGTTACTAAAAGATGATAAAATACATTTTATTTACCTAATCATAACATGGCGATGAAAACAAAAGTCACGGAAATGAAATACTTGGCCACGGCAATGAATATAATTTGTTTTAAAAGCATGGCAATTAATTTTCTTTCATTGATGTGCCTTTTTTTTCATTACCATAGCAAATTTCGCCCACGGAAACCACAGCAATGAAAACACGGTGATGAAAATCGAGGCAATAAATAGAAATAACAAAAAATCTATTAACCATTCGACAAAGTAAACACTTGACAAATAATCATAAGAGAAATAGCGTTCTATCGAATGTTTACTTAAGATGACAATCTTAATTTAAATAGAAGTTATACCTATCCACGGCAATGAAAGAAAAAATGTCCAGCAACAAAAAAAAATATTGACTTAACGAATATCGCGAAAACGCAGGCATGTGCGTACGTCTTTCTGCGACGAGCACTTAGGCGGCATTAAACACAAACGTTTCGCTTACCGGGGATGGAAAACAAGTCGTTAGGTAAAACAATATACTTGAACATGATTAGGACACGGCGATTAACGGTAGTTCTGGGACAGATACATTTCTATTAACCATTCGTTGTACTGTGTAAATATTTCAATAAATGTATTTCGTAACAATACTATGACTATTAATGTATTAAATAAAATTAGTTTTTAGTACAAAGAACTAATAGATGTTTATCAATGAAGAATAATACACAACGAGGTGACGTGCGGACAAACATGGCAATGAAAGATTTCGGGATTTAATTTTTTTTTTCGGAGTATCCATTATTCTTATTAACAAAATGTTTAGTGCTACACATAGATTACCATATCATCTAACCGTAAAAAAATGTTAGAACATTAACACTTTCTTTTTTATCACCAATTTCATTGGTGCCACGCAATTTTTAGTTCCGGGAAATTCACCCCTTTGAAGTAGGGTTTGCAACTTGTTCTGGAGTCAACATTAGCAAGAACTCTTATGCATTTTTTTTGTAAGGTAAGCAGTTGATTTGCGTCAGTGCTGTTGCCCCATAATATTATTCCATAGCGGAGCCAGGCCTGTGCGTAAGCGTAATATGCGCATATGGTTGTTTTTAAATCTGTAGTTTTTTTTAGTTCAGAAAGGGCGTAAATAAAACTGGAAAGTTTGCTGGAAACTTTTTTGATATGATATTTCCAATTTAAGTAGGTATCAAGCGTTATACCTAATATGCTGTGTGAATCTACGATTTCTAAGGGAGTTTTATCGAATTGATATTTTATGGTAATAGGGCGTTTTTGATAGGGTCTAAATTGCATTAGTTTAGTTTTCGCTAGATTAATTTTAAGATTATGATCGTCAAGCCAAGACACAAGTTCTTTTAGAGTGGAATTTAAAAGTACACCCATTTGTTCCTCGTTTTGGACTAAAAATACGAGAGAAATATCATCTGCGAATAATGTACATGGTGTATCTATGAGACTAGGTAGGCCATTTATATAAATGAGAAAAAGCAAGCTACCGATCACGCTACCTTGTGGTATTGATTTGGTTAGTTTAGTTTTGTTAGATCTTTTTTTGCTTATTAATCCAGTAGCCGAGTCAAAATCTTCTATTTCTACGTATTGTATACGATCTTTTAAATATGACTCGAACCATTTATATGCTATACCTCGCACCCCTATCCCATGGAGCTTACTTAACAGAACACTATACAAAACACGATCGTAAGCTTTGCTCATATCTAAGAGTAAGCCGATTGCATGTCTTATCGTTAATTATTGAGAGTATTTCGTTGATATACTTGACTACTGCTAAAGTTGTAGAGCGTCCCTTTCGAAATCCGTATTGGCTTTCGCTTAGTATACAAAATTTTTCACAAAATGAGTATGGTTGCCTGGAAGAAATTGCTTTTAGTAATAAGGCCGCCATTTGTACTATGTTTTTATCTAGGTTCTGTTACTGTAATTTCTGTGTACAATAAAGAATATTCTATCTATCTATCTATCTATCTATCTATCTATCTATCTATCTATCTATCTATCTATCTATATACGGTTGGACATGGCCGACTCAAATATTTTAGAAAATGTAGGGAGTAGCGCTATAGGACGATAGTTATTACAATCCCTTTGACTGCCGCTTTTATGTAAAGGTTTGACTATAGCTATTTTAAGTAAATCTGGTACCACCCCTTCTGAAAAGGATTGGTTGATTATGAAACATAGAGGAAATGCCAACTCGTACGCACACTCTCTTACTAAGAGAGGTGGTACTTCATCAAATCCGCAGCTGCTCTTATTTTTTAATTTCTTTAAGAGGTTGAAGATCTCTCTAGGCTCGGTTGGAATAATAAATGCTGAGTTTTCTGAGGGTGCTGTTACTGGCCGGCCGAATGGTTGGTGTGAGCTGGAGGCTGGAGAGATGCAAAAAAATTATTGAAATGGTTAGCAACCAGAGCTGTCTCTGTAATGCTTATATTATCATTATTTAGCTGTATATTCTGTTTGGTTCTTTGTGTATTTTTGTTCGTCCGCTCCTTGACTATATTCCACATAGTTTTCATAATGTTTCTGGATTTCAATACTTTATTTCTATAATGTATTTTTTTTGCGTGTGATACAATTTTTTTTTAGCAATTTTTCGTATGTTTTATAATAGTTAATTAAAAGAGTGTCGTTCGTTTGTGTGCTTAATATTTTAAGTAACCGCTTGTTTTTACAGGATGTTCTCAAACCTTTTGTTAGCCATGTATTTCTATGTTTTGTTTTTATTTTAACTTTTGTTTTTGGAATCGTTGATTCAAGAATTTCTGTTATTTTTTCGTGGAATAATCTGTAGTTAGTATTCGCGCATTCGAAATTCCGTAATATGTCATTCCAGTCAATTTTTTTTAGTTCTAGTTTGAACCGTTTGATATTTCGCTCCGAAAAAATCCTTTCATATTTATACCAAGCTTGCACTGTGTTTTATGATCTGAGAAACCGAATTCGATTACATTTATTTTAGCCTTATTGTTAGAATTGTGCATATTTGTAAATACTAGATCTATACAAGAAGAAGTATGTTGTGTAATTCTAGTCGGTTCGTTTACAGTTTGAATGAAGTTAAAGCTCTTCATTAGGTTTAGTAGAGAAGCAGTTATAGTAATATTGCTCTCCATAATATTAATGTTAAAATCTCCTCCTATTATTATATTTTTACATTTATCCTTAGTAGTTACAAGTTGCAAAAGTTTCGTAAGGGCGTCAAAAAATACGTCCGGCTCTCTACTCTTATCGGGCCAATATATTGTTATCAATAAAAGATTTAACTTTGGTAACTCTGCAGCGCAAGACTCAAAAATATACTCTTTAGACATTGTCATTATATCTTTCCTTTCTTTAAATTCCGTGCAGTTTTTTACCATAATGCATACCCCTCCTCCTTCTCGAGTAGATCGGCAATAACAAGATGCAAGTTGGTAACCGTCTATTTGCAGAAGATCCTTTTTTAATATTGTTATCCAAGTTTCAGTTAAACATATTACTTGGATATTTTTATTGATTTCTGTCGCTGCTTCTATCAAGTGACGCTTATTTTTGAGACTTCTTATATTTTGATAGAATATAGTGTAGTCTATTTCTGATTTAGTTGACTCGAAAAAACACGAACGTAACGAACATTGATTACGTTGTCCTGCAGCAACAGCATCGTACTTAGGTCGCACTGCAGCGGTGGTAAAGGAGCGGTAGAACGCCGGTTTTATAATCGGAAGGTCTTGGTTTCGAATCTTGGCATGTACCAATAGCTTGGTTTTCTAAGCTATGTAAATTTGTGAAGTTATAGTAGTAATACCACTCGCTAACTGTGAAAGAAAATATCGTGAGGTGTCTGATTGCCCCACCTATGAATAAAAGTGGGGAAATCTCATATCTTACTAACTAGGTCCAACACTTGGTCGCCAGTTGTTACTTTTGTGACTGTAGCTGAAAAAAAGGCGGGTGACAAAAGTAGCAATTAAAGTCTAGTAGAGAAAACTATTGGAGCACCTAGTGGATCCGGGAAAGGTTCCGTAGTTATTGAGGCCGTAGCTCCCTTGTTCAACGAAAACTTAGGTATCGCCCAGGAGCAAATCGGGGTCTGGGAGTGATTAGAGTTCGTTAGAAATGTCGAATTCTATTGTACTAGGAAATCGATCACTTCCGAATCAAATGTCAAGTGGCTTAATTTAGAGTAATTAAATATTCCACGAAGTGTCTGTCTTGCTGATTCAACCTTTCTTCTTCTTAGCGTGACATCGATGGCACATCTCGCAACCTTTGATGTGCCATCAAACATGGATTGGTGCTGATAATTTTTGGCCTCTTTTGACGAAAAAGTGAAGATTTATTTTGCTCTACCACTCAACGTGATATGGATGGTACCTACATTTTTAGTGATAATTCCGTTGAACGATTCAGGTGAAATGCTGTATGATTCCTATTCATCAGCTAGGGCTTGGTAAAGAATGCTTGTTTGATAAAGGTGGTCCAGTTTAAGTTTCCTAAGAAAAACACGTACCTATTCGTACTATGCATTTATCTGTTATTAAATTTTATCTGATTATGTGGTAAGGGCACTTCATATTCTAATCTAACGCGAGCGTAGTCGCAGGCACAGTATTCATTAAATGCATGATAAAGTATGGCGGCATTAGGTGATAGCACACCTTGCTTGGGCCATGCTCTCAAGTTATTGTTCTGACTCCACGCCGCGTGGCCTGTGCGGCGCGGCGCGCGGCAGTGGCGCGGCGGCGGCGCGGCGCGCGGGTGTGCCGCTAGCGCGCTGTCCCCCTGGGATTGCACTCGTGACTCGTTGTCACCGCTGTCTGCTTCGACACATCACCCAGTTCCCTTCTAGATACGGTATGTAGACGGTATACTTATTAGAGGCGGGTAAACAATAACGGCGATGAGCAAGCATTGTAGCGTATATTGCAAGTCTTAATAAATATACCACCTGTCAGAGTCAAAAAGTTTGTTTGCGCTTACCCTTTTTTAAAGTTGTTGTTGTTTGCTCTTGCGTGTATTTTATTGTGATTTTGGGATATTTTACCAACGAAAAGCATTGCAGAACATTGTTCAGATTTTTTTGATATAATTTTGTATTGTATTGTGCATCGGGAGTCTGGATAGTGTAGATTTCCTAACTACCTACCTTCCTTGCCGCTCTGATATGTGTTCTTCTTTGTAATCGTTAGTTATCAACCCTTGTGTATCCCCACTGCTGGGGCACGGGTCTCCTGCATCGCAGGAAAGTTAGCCCATACTCCACCACGGGGGCCAAGTCCGGGTTGGTGGAGAATTTTAAGACAGTGGCGGGCCTTACTGTCATAAGTTATCAAGCCGCCCATGGCCTCTGACATGGCTTAACGACTGCCATTACATGACACCATTCACCAAAGGCTTGACGTGCCTTGTAAAGCACGGAAGCGCTCGGAAAAATGCTACTAGCGGTAGTCACGGAACGGTCACTCATCCCGTACCTGACCGCGCCTGTTGTTGCTTAACTCAAGTGATTGATTCCAACCACTCGGTTCGACTAGGCCACGAGCGCTTCGTTCGTTTGTAATCGTGCTTGTACCCTTTACGAATTGTTTGCAGTTGATTACAATATCTCTTTGTTTGCTCATCCTAGGTTACACATTTCTTTAATTAATGATAAGAGTTATTAGGTACTTCAAGAAAGATTTACCAACATTATCAATATCTTGACTGATAGTATGTCTTTTTGGTTATAACAATCAAACAAAGCTGAATGGAACGAAATATAGAATGAATATTTTGGCATTTCTTTTATAGCAAAACGTAAGAGCATTAAAATGTGAAAATTACTTTGCTAAATTCCGCCGAAATTTTCGGCGCAATTTAGCAAAGTAATTTTAAAATTTTAATGCTATTATGGATTTCCGCAAAGTAACGCCTGATTCCATACAATATCTGAAAACGTAAGAGGCCTGCGTGTCAGTGCATAACGATACAGACTGCACTAAAGTATTTAGAACATTTTGGAACACTGTCATTCGCACACATAATCTCATCTTAAGCAGACTAGCAAGTTAGAGAAAGCAGAAGGAGACCTTCGTTTGAAACATACCCAAAAGTATAGGTTTTTGCCATTTATGAAGGCCATCTGTCTGTGCATCTCTGTTTATCTTTGTTTAAGAATTTCGTAGGGTCACTTCGAAAGTCGCTACGCTTTAGGGTCACTACGCCCTCCGACCAGGTGGGATGACGATCTGCGAAAAACTGCCGGCAGATGCTGGATGCGGCAAGCTGAAGACAGAGTGCTATGGCGCTCATTAGGGGCGGGCTATGTCCAGCAGTGGACTAGTTAGCCTGAGGACGACGACGACTTCTCTATATTTCTCTAAGTGGATCTAGTGGCACATAGACTACTGTTAACCTATCACGTATAATAATAATTTCCAAACAACACAATCACGTATCCTGGTACCGAAATAGGATGCCCTGTGATAAGCAGGCACGGAAATATCACAAACATGGCAATACATCTAGATTGCGTCCATTTGTGCAAATGTACGGCGGTCCCCGGCGGGCATGGAACCGACGATCCCCGGCATGGTTATCAGATATGATACCTACGAATACTAATAATGAAATAATACCTTTGATATTACCGTTGTATAATGATTAAGCAAAGTAATAATCAGTGCCATCTTGTATTTATAGAGTGTTCCTGTGACGTTGGTAGTGCCACTTGTCAGCGCGTGCGCCTCTCCTCTGAGGCAGCCGCGATGTGACAGTGAGAGGGGAGAGGAAAGGGATGGCGCATGGCGCGGCGGCTGGTGCTGAACGGGCTGACGGCCGAGGCGCTGCCCGGCCCGACCCCCGCCGCCCCCGCCGCCCCAGCCCGCGCCCCGCGCGAGTTCTACCACGAGCTCGAGCTCTATCGCCAGTTGCTGGCGCTGCCGCCCCCGCCACCCCCGCCTCCCCCTGCGCCCGCAGGGGCCGGTAGTGACTCCTGTCCCGCGAGTCCCATCAAGCCCGGTGAGTTCACGAGAGTAGGAGTGGCAGCTCGTGCGGGGAGCGACTAGAGCTAACCGGCGCCTCCTTGTTGCAGATGCGCTGGCGCCCGCAGGCCCGCGTGCCGCGGCGGCATCGCCTGCCCTGGTGAGTTGTAGCACATAATTCCGTTGAACATTTACTAGTTACTTTTTAGTATGAAGTTCCTTTTGTGACAAATACTGAGTCGGGTCCTTTCACAAACGCAGTGCACTGACATTCCTTGCATGTTTCTTTTTAATCTAAAATTAATGATCCTGTACATTGTATTTATATTCTGTCAATGTACTGTGTTTTTAAGTGAATAAATTATTTCAATTCAATTCAAGTTACATATTATTTTTTATTTTTAAAAACAATCGTTAAATGAAACAAACATGCATAGATAAATCTCAAATATCAATCACTGTTCGTAGGACAACACCAAGTTGAAGCGATAAAAACAGCGAATGAAAGAAACAAAAAGTCGAAAACATCGGCAATGATCTGATACTACGGCGTACCCACTGCGTAGCAGTATTTCAATCAGCGGCGAGCGACGCGTGGAGTAATTTAGATAAAACTCGCCACTCGCCGGAGTCGCCGTCGATTCATCGTTTAATTTCCGTTCCAACGGACAAGCCATTCCTTGCGATATAGTCCCGGCGCGTTCGCCCGCTGCTTCCCTAGGACTGCTTATCTATCAGCTAAATTATTAAACTAATTGAACCAACCGCATTTGCATACGCATTAGGATATGAGTGATGTTCTCTGGCTGTTCCCGTAGGTCGCCGCCGAGAGTGCGCGCACGGCTCACTGGAGCGGCTAAACGATCGCCGATCTGCTTAATGAGCTCTATAATTATTTTGCCTACTTACTACACATTAAAATAGTAACTTTATACTAGAATCTGGTGCAAGAGTGGATGAATCTGAGATTGTAGTGATGTGATGTTTGGCTGCGAAGACGGGCCGAGAAGGTGAATAATGTTTCAAAGGCAACCGTGCATACTATCTTTACTCACATGTGGTGTCAAAACATGGTCTACGCAGTTTACTTCACTTATTGATCGTAGGCGCATTGGTATATTTCGGCGAAAGACAAATGTTGAAAATGTTGCAATTGCCTAACTGCGGTTGACTGGTAGAAAATACTTACGGCATTAAGTCCGCATTGTTGTTAAATTTTATCTTTAATTTTAGTGATTGGAATCAATCACTCGAGTTAAGCAATAACACGCGCGGTCAGGTGCGGGATAGGTGACCGTCCCGTTACTACCGCTAGTGGCATTTTTTCCAGCGCTTCCGTGCTTCACAAGGCACGTTAAGCCGTGGGTGCCGGCTGTCATGTAATGTCAGTCGTTAAGCCATGTCAGAGGCCTTATGGGCATCTTGATAAGTTCTGACAGTAAGGCCTGCCACTGTCTTAAAATCCTCCACCAACTCGGACATACAGGGTTGAAATCGAACCGAATTATTTATTTAATACTGTGAATTGTCTATTGACAAATGTCTAGTATTTTCTAAGGTTAACACGAGCTGTAGACATAATTAAAACTGTTTTTATACGGATTTATGCTCGTTTATTACATTTTTACAATTTTCCAACGTTTCGGCACTTTTTCAGGTGCCGTGGTCCCGGATGACTGAATGTAAATTGTAAAAATTGTAAAAATGTAATAAACGAGCATAAATCCGTATAAAAACAGTTTTAATTATGACAAATGTCTGTCAAGTTAAGTTATATGAAACAAGGATCTGGAAAGCACTGGACGAGGCGCTTTAGACTGGATATTAGTTATCTACTGGTAACAGTAAATACAACATATTATTTAGGTGTTGAATTTTGAAAGAGCTTGAAATGATTTCCCAAGTTGGGAATCACGAAAAAACAGCCGCCTCCAATGTTAATTAAGTGACACATTCATGTCGTTTTTGTTGTCCCAAAGCCACCGTGTCCCGGCCGCGTCCCAGCCGCGTCCGCTGTACAGGGCTGCGGTTGGCGAGCCTCGCACAAGTTCGAGCATCAAAATGACATTGTACCGATATTGCGCTACTTTTTCTATCAAAGTTATTGCAGTTGCGAATAATGTCCCATTTGTCTGAAGCAAACGAGCGGGCTCCGAGATGTTCGTATACCGCACAAACACAGAGATAAAACAGCGGGCAGCACACTATTCGCACAAACACACACATAGAGCCAATCAGACAGATAGTTTTGCGGCAAGTTTCTGTTGGTCCGGCTCGCTTTGTTCGCGCAATAACCGACACGCGGTACACTCGGCCGCGCCGGTGCACTACTCGTACAATGCGTGTTAACGCGCCGTCGTGAGCTCATGATGATATTGCCAAAAGGTCCTCGTCTACTATTCGCTTAGATTAAAACAATTTGGATCAGAATTTGCGCCGACAATGTAGTTATACAGTGAACTTTTGACCCGAATAGGAGCCCGAAGATAAGAGGTAAGCAGAGTTCTACTTAAGTGGAGATGAGAGAGTACAAATAGTCATATTTCTGCGGACCACAGCCTCATTCCTGGAATAAACGCATGCAATGTTAATTCCCGATGGTAACACAGGGTGTTGTTTCGAGAAAGGGTCCATGGGGGTGCTCAATATGACCATAAACGATGGTTATTGAAATTGTAATTACCCAGGAGTTGATGAATACATAACAACTACGTATCTTGTAGACTTTTAGTCCGGATTTACTTACGGGTGTTGTTACTTTTCCGATATAACAACACCCGTAAGTAAATCCGGACTAAAAGTCTACAATGTGTTGTGCTTACGAAAGTTTTAGTTCAAAAACTACGTATCTAGTTGTTTGAGGTAATGCGAAACAGGCGTGTCACTAAGAGAGGCTCGCATGTGAAGTCCCGCGTGCGCCGCGTATTATGCAATTTATTATTCCAGCTCTCTTCTTCTCCACAGCTGCAGCTGCCAGCACCCTCTTTAGAATATCGTTGAAGCATTAAATTTAGCCATGTTCATTAATGCCTCTACTTGTTCTCTTGCTGTTAATAATTGAAAGAAATTGGCACCGCTACTTTTGTCGGAGTGTTTTTGTGGTAGTTTTGTTAGATGTAACTGGATCCAGTCGCGGACAACAAGCTCGTCGCCAGTTGGGTATAACGATGCGCGGCGGCTGCGGTAGACAGAATGTGTTGCGACGGGGCCACGGCCGCTCGACGGCGCTTAATTGAAATCGGATCCGCTTTCGCTATGCAAATGGTGAGCGCCGCTGATTGCCGCCCTCCCTTCCCGCGCCCCGCGCCCCGCCACCCGCTCCCCGCTCTACCCCTCACGTGGCCCACATTCTTCACACGGGTTCTTTATTAGAAAGATTTATATCCGCGGCGTCATGTGTGTGAAGTGGAGCAACTTTAATGTTTCCACAACTTGACTCGCATGGGAGCACGTATCTTCTGTTCCATATTAAGCATTGGCTTCTAGAGTCTCCGCCGACTCGTCCAAAAGTGTATTCAAAGGAGATGGCTTTAGTGTTGAAGCAGCTCGCCGCGCGTGGCCGCCGCCGGTGGTGTCTCGCTGCTCCGCAGCACTTCCGACAACAAAAGCGCCGAAGATGAGTAAAGTTGCTCCACGAGTTTTAATTAAACTCATAACTCGCGTGAAATGCCACTCTACAGTTTACAGTCTTATAACCGCTGCAAGTTGCGAATTAATAAAAAGCGCTCGGTGTTAGAGTACGCGGCCACGGGCCAGGCGGTGGCACAGGCGGAGCGGCCGCGGTGCGCGTGGCCGCGGCTCGGCTCGGCTCGGCTCGGCTCTGCTCGGCTGGGATCGGGCCAGGCTGAATAACGCT
Organism: Yponomeuta sedellus; assembly: GCA_934045075.1. Taxonomy (NCBI): domain Eukaryota; kingdom Metazoa; phylum Arthropoda; class Insecta; order Lepidoptera; family Yponomeutidae; genus Yponomeuta; species Yponomeuta sedellus. The sequence goes on from OW203727.1 coordinate 73,929, forward strand.
GTGGGTCGAAGGGGTCGAAGCCTAAATCGAATCGATGCTTAAGGTGCTTCGGGGCGCTAAGTAGCGCCACCAATGGAAAAAAATCATAACTTGTGTTAGTAATTTTATTAACTTTTATAAGGCACTGACATGCAATATAGGTATTAGTTTTTAATTAGTTTTAAGATAGCTTTTAAGGATCGTACACAATGGATATTGTTTTAGAAATAAATGAGCTATGAATACGTTTTTGCTTTTGCTTAAAAGTGAACACGAGAAATCTTAACAACTGTGACACCAATTTTTAGAACATACAGTCTAGAACATAGAATCCACAAACAAGGACTTTAATCGCTTTTCGCCAAAAACGGCCGTTTTTATCGGAAGTCGATTAAAGTTTTAATATATTGGTTCTAAAAATAATGGTCACAGTTGTTAAGATTTCTCATGTTCACTTTTATATAAAAACGTATTATAAAACAAGGTTTGATTTGTTTTCATTCGTCATTCATTTTTTTTTCATTCATGATTCGTGGCGCTAGTTAGCGCCCCGAAACTCCTTAACGCTGCGCACACGATCAAAAAATGACTTTTCAATAAGTATTCAGAAGGAATTTGGAGTTCTGATGTTGTTGTATAAATATGCTATGTTGTTAATATAGACTGATTTAGTTAGAATATTTTCGGGGCTTAATCGCGTAGTAATTTATTGCTATTTTACCTCGACGTTTCGACGACGTTACAGTCATCGTGGTCACGAGAAGACTGATGGCTGGTACCCGTTCGCATCTTCGGCTGATGAGGTTTCAGACTACCCTCAATCAGCTATCACAAAGCACTATTAGGGTTGCGACATACTACACTGACAATGTCGGACGATAAGCCATGCGACTTTTTTCCACTCGAACACATCTTGATGACTGGATCCCACGTTTGCGACAGTTTGAAACCACATTCCCGATTAAAATTTTTGTGTTTCTTAATTTCAACCGCTTCACGCACAATTCGGCTACAATAATGGCGATCGTTGGAAAGCGCCGATGGTTTGTGCAATTCTATACAGTGGTTTGATCCTGATTCAAGAAGATGTTCCGCTATCGCTGACTTTTCCACCTGGCGGTTTTTGACAGCTGCGATATGTTCCTTGACTCTTTCAGCAATGGTCCGCTTAGTTTGTCCGACATAAGAACTACCGCAACTGCAATCGACTTTGTATACACCTGGTGTTTGATAGGGTATGGTGTCCTTGACTGTTCCTACCTGCGCTGCTATCTTGAGCAATGGAGTGAAAACTGTCTTGATTGCATACTTTTAATACTATTTTAATATTCTAACTATGTGTACAAGTCGCGAATGTTTAAAGTATGTTATAGACTGATTTGTTTTGCTTTTACCGCGCCTTGCCTCACTCTGCGTGCACTCCCGAAATGGTGACGATTCACTATTTGTGGCAACCCTAGAGACGCGTACTTCCTGAGTAACACACTAAAAAGTCACAGTCATTGAAAGTATCAGATAACTCCATTAAACAATTTATAATAACTCAAGCAATCCCCGATTTCAAAACATAATAAAAGTCCAACAATGTAGCATACAACAAATCATAATTTGCGAACAAGTTAAAGTGGAAGGTTCATTATAAGTTTGATCACTTTAATATCGCTCGGATAAACGCTCGTCTGACTAATAGCACCTGTCCCTTCCGTCGGCATAAAACGAGTTTAACAGCTTCAGGTACTTTGGCAATGAATATTACTCATTTCATTTTGGAGGCTTTAATTATTCTTAAGCCATTTCGCATAATTAATCCTTTGTAATCATTTACTGCCCTTGAATGTTTTTTATTTTATTACGTCGACTAATGGTCGATTAAAAATCCTCGCTAACATCATCGTCAATATTCGCGTAGCAGTTGATCGTAGCACTAGCCCTCGTAGCGCGTAGGCCGTAGCGGGCGCTCACGGTGCTACGTGCTACGAGCTATGTCGCCCATGCTACGAGTATTAGAAGTAGAAAATATGTTTTTAACATGATTACGGATAGGCACAGCAAATAACCACGTGGTGTGTAAACATGCATACGTTTCAAGTTGGATTAGATACTGAGTATTTCTCCTACGGTTCGCCGGTGCTTATAATTAAAACTTGGAAACCTGTTCTACGAACGGTTGCCGATGTTCAATGAACGAAGGCTTTCAATAAGCGGCTTGCAGAAAGTAAGCGTTTCAATAAGTAGGCGCGACGGGCTTTAATTTCCCCCGAGGCTGCCACGACTGGTCTCCACTTCATCAAAAGCTCTCTCTCGGGCTCGGGCATAGAGTCCATAATGCCTCGGCTGCCGTTGACTGTCCGAACACTTGTAAATCTACTGCTTCTTAATCTACTGCTTCCTCAATTTTTTACTTATATACTGATTTACTTGTGTGTATTCTTATCGAATCTTTCAGACGGTTGGTACGTACTTGATAAATGATTCTAGTATTTAACTAATTGAAAGCCATATGCTGTGGAATGCTTACGTATAAGCTGGCAACATAGAAGCGTAATTGATATACATAATAATGCTTCTATGTTGCCTACCTTGGTATACCCACCATAAAGAAAATAAATAATAATATACTTAATATGAACAATAATGATGTAGCTGCAGCAGCGGGCTAGGCGAGGTGGGGCGGGGTGCAGCGGGGCGGGGTGCTATCAATGTTCGCAGTGAGCTGCCCGAGCCGCGGGAAGTATCAAAATAAGCTGCAATTTGCCGTCACTGCCGACCGCGGCTAAGTGGCGAATCTGCACTTTATTGCACCGTCATAGAGTAAAATTTCCGCCGTCATTGCTCGCATTCAAACTATTAGGTACCTTATATCACGACTAGCAACTGCACGGATTTTAATATGCAGCTAAAAATATAAATAGGAAACAGATTACCAATACTCTTGCTACGGTTTTGTAGTCGGATAAGTAAGTTAGTATAGCCATTTCTCGTTTCAACTAGTTTTTGTAGCTTTCGCGTAAATTGGTACAAAAACTATGCTTTAACACTACGCCAAGAAATAATGAACAAAAGACGAGCTCCGCGCCAGCCGCCGTCCGCGCGCTAGTTACCATAATATAAGACACAAGCTCTGTAAATGTAAAACAAAAGCCTGCCAAGTGCAAGACAAATACTGGCTCGCCGGGGGTTTGTACTTTTCTAACTATAATCACATCATCAAACTAGCTGTGCGACAACATTCCAGTTGGATTAGAATATGAAGTGATGTGACCTCTTAATGAAAGTCTGAGAATCAACTCCGCCACAACAGTGATTTCGCTCCACACAATATTAATACCCGTGCTGGTGAAATAAAATCTCAATATTATTCAGTGATCGGTAATTTGGGTCAGATTGCAAGATATTGCCAAACGCAGTGAAAGACACCCACTGGACGGACGATGTAAGGCGAATTGGTGGTTGAGGATAGTTGAGAGTAGAAAGAACGTGGCAAGCGTTGCAAGCTCATGCTTAACATCATCTCAACAACAAATATGCGCGCTGGAAAATACAATGAATTGATTTACCCAAACATGTCAATTAAAGTTTCACTTTTTCTTCAGCCCCTACTTATACTACGTAGCTTTGACATAAATTTGGTTAATAAATAAAGAAATGTTTCAATATTTACTATTGTTTATGTATGTACTAAAATTACATGCAAAAAGTGTTTTTTTTACATTAGCACGCAGACTTAACAATCATTCTTATTACATATGTAGGTATGTTATATATCTGCCTGAAGAAGAAGAAACAAATTACGTTTTTTGATTACCTATTTATACGGCGTCCACACAGTGCCTGGGCCCGCGTGGTTTTATAAATAAATCCGTTATTATTGTAAAGATAGATGACTCGAAGAGACACGATTGAAGCCATGATATAGGCTTGCCTAGCATGGTGTTCGACGTAAAAACATAATACAATTGTCCTAAACCTAGATAAACTCCCTATATGTATTTGTACTTACATTAATTCCACTTAATTTTATATGAGTGATGATGCCTATAATTATCCTACCGCAGGGCACAGGCCTTCTATCAGAAAGAGATTATGTGCTTCATTACCACGCGTGCCCAACGCGGATTCGCAATTTCAAGCGCTGGTCACTTGCACATGACCAATAAAAATAATAGCCGGGGCTACCAGCGATTTGTACGGATGTTAGTAAAAGAATAAATTTAATATTATTATTTTTTCTTCGATGGCATTAATACTCCTCACACAATATTTATTTAAGAAAAATCGGTTAACAAGAAATCAAAAACCTATTTAAAGGCTAAAAACTCCACCCATGCCGGATTCGAACCCGCGACCTTGGATCATGCGAATCCCGGCATGGGTGGAATTTTTTGCCTCTAAATAGGGTTTTAAAATTGTCCTTAGCACGGGTTAGTGCATTAAAAATAATATAAGAAATCAAAAGTAAATAAAAATATTCACTATAAAAATTGTAGACTTTTAGTCCGGATTTACTTACGGATGTTGTTATATCGGAAAAGTAAATCCGGACTAAAAGTCTACAATGTGTTGTGCTTACGAAAGTTTTAGTTCAAAAACACTATAATTTTTTTTATTTAATTAACGTCCAATTACAACATTATAATTATACAAATACAAGACCGCTCATAGTTTTATTTATGTAATATCTATTTGATCGTTTATATATTAAACGTTGGGTTACCTTATTTATTACCCAACGTTTAATATATAACTATGTATGAGTATCGCGAATCATTATGAATTAATATCTGTTTGATATTTTCGCCACAATAAGAAAGAAGGTGCTTTATAGTCTTTCACACACACGAGCACAACGAAACTATACAAGGTTTTCCCGCGTGACTGCTAAATCCTAAAAATGTAATATAATGGTGGTAGCCTCCTTCCTGAATGAAAATAAGCCTTTGTTCAGGTCAATTTGACGGAGGTCGCGCCGCGCGCCGGGAATATGAAAGTGGCGGCGGCGACTCTTGTTCACACTCTGCATACGAGACTGCTCTCGGCGGAACAGACAGAGAGGGATGGGCTGTACTTTGTAAGTGCATAGACAAGTTTCAACGATATCCGCTGTACACCCAGCCTAATATTGAGGGCGAAGTGCTGCCCCAGGGCCACACAACTTCTAGTTCGATGCGCTGTCACGTCGTCGTGCGCGAGTGATTGTGAGAGAATTTCCGTTTCCTACACAAATATCAATGTACGGCAGCCGGAATCGACGCCACGAAACGTATTCAAATAAGCGAATCGAATAAACGACTAGCGATAATGTCGCGTTCGCACCGCCTCAACACTACTAAGTGGGAACGTACAGAAGATTTATTAGGTGACTACGGTAACCAGCTGTGTGCACGGCTGCGTTTACGTAGGATTGAAATGCGTCACAAATATCCAAACGGTTAGCCATATCCACACTATTTTTATTTTTAATGCACTAACCCGTGCTAAGGAACAAATTTAAAAACCTATTTAGAGGCTAAAAAATTTTCACCCATGCCGGGATTCGAACCCGCAACCTCTGGCTATCCGTACCAGCGCTCTACCAATTGAGCCAATGGGCGACTCACGGCAATTGGTAGAGCGCTGGTACGGATAGCGAGAGGTTGCGGGTTCGAATCCCGGCATGGGTGAAATTTTTAGCCTCTAAATAGGTTTTTAAATTTGTTCCTTAGCACGGGTTAGTGCATTAAAAATAAAAATAGTGTGATCATGTGAGTACAGTGATATCGTTCCGATGTTAAACCTAACTGCAAAGTAGGTAGTCGGGGCTGTAAGTAATGCAATTTGCTTAAGTCAGATGTCGCTGCCTGTACGTAATACAGAGAATATTGTAAAGAGGTTCGAAATTTCACTGATGCCGTGAGTCGCCCATTGGCTCAATTGGTAGAGCGCTGGTACGGATAGCCAGAGGTTGCGGGTTCGAATCCCGGCATGGGTGAAATTTTTAGCCTCTAAATAGGTTTTTAAATTTGTTCCTTAGCACGGGTTAGTGCATTAAAAATAAAAATAGTGTGATCATGTGAGTACAGTGATATCGTTCCGATGTTAAATCTAACTGCAAAGTAGGTAGTCGGGGCTGTAAGTAATGCAATTTGCTTAAGTCAGATGTCGCTGCCTGTACGTAATACAGAGAATATTGTAAAGAGGTTCGAAATTTCACTGATGCCGTGAGTCGCCCATTGGCTCAATTGGTAGAGCGCTGGTACGGATAGCCAGAGGTTGCGGGTTCAAATCCCGGCATGAGTGAAATTTTTAGCCTCTAAATAGGTTTTTAAAAAAAAAAAGGTTAGCCATATCAACGTTGAATTTAACAATAGTTAGTGTGGGCATTACGGTTGTAACCGCAAACACATTGATAGCTCGTGTTAAACGTTTCTAAACATTCGAAAATATATCCATGCGAAGTCAATTGACACGCTCTGCAGCACTCTTGCTCGGTGGAGAGTTCTTCTGTGCCCCGTACTGGGGTACGTTCCCTGTTTACGGAGTGCCATCCGCGGGTTATCTGCGGCTCACTTGTGTAAACACTGTTTACGCCGCCGCCGCCACCGCCGCGGTCCGTCCCATCGTCTCCCTCATTATCTCCCTCATTATCTCCATTACATTTGGTCTCCCATTTGCGAGGCCGCTCGCTGGGATCCCACGTAATATAGAAGGTACACGCCGCTGCAGACTGTGACTTAGTATTAACATAATATCTGAATATATTACCTTTGCTGATGCTCGACACTCATGCTCTTGTCCCTGCCGCCACGCGGCTTGGCACGATTTGCTCCGTGGACATGACGAAGTGTGAGACGGACTCGCGGTACGAGAGCTCCACGCAAAATTTGTAATAGTTAACAAAAAAATGTTTTGGTTTACACTATTACTAAGTTGTCTAACTGAGTGAGGGTCTATGTCACAATTTTGTGTTTTTTTACTATATTATGTTGGTTTTTACACCAACTTTGTATGCTATTATCAAATGTCATGTTATATTGTTGTACTACATATAATATAATATAACATTAATAAAATATAACAACAATATATTACGTTGCGTTTTTAATAACAGATCAAAACAAAAAAAAGGATATTAATTTCTTGCAAAAAATAAATGTAATAAAATCACGTTACTTGTATTGGTCTAGAGTCACCTCTTATTAACATTTCCATGTTCTATTATTTATTAGGCAAACCGTCATACATAATAGCACATATTATGCCATCATTTTGAATAAAAATCTCTCTTTCGGGTACGGTGCCCTAAACATTTGGTTAGGCACAATGAAATTCAAATTGTAATGAGCCCTTGTGATACAAAATAGTAGCTACAAAACAAGTTGTCTTGCTGTTAATTTCTTGTTAATTCGAATTTGGTACCTGGAGAGCCGGAGTGGTCTAAACTTGCCGCAATTCGAGAGCCTGCAGCCGAGTGCCGACAGCCGACGGCACTTGGCCGACAGTCGGCGAAACTTGGCCGACATCGGCGGCGGAAACAAACTGATCATCTTATCGACGAGGGCTTATCGCGAGTGCTTTTAATGACGTGCTCCAGGGCACCCCTCGAGCCAACAAACTTGCCGAGCAGTGTTCGCGCGGGGCTGCCGCTGCCGCTACTATGCAGATGTGACACTCCACGATTGATTGCGCCCCATCTTGTTGGTTTAGGACAAAGCCACTGAGGTTAGTTGTTTATTCACCTTTTAATATATCCGAGATAATAATAGTGCGCTTTAGTCCACCAGGTAGTGAGATAATCGTATAATCCACGAAAGCTACCCACCAAGCAAGATGAATGGACAGCATAGAAGTGATTAATAAGATTTGACTGTAAGCCAAGGCGTTAAAGCACACTTGCTCAAGTTTCGTACAATACAAGTGAAATGAACTGCCGGAAGGAGTTAAAAAAAACAGCCTATTTTTAGTCATATTAGGGTTCAAGCAAGCTTTTGCCATACCTATACCGCAAATTGTGCTTCAGTAAATGTGTGAAAACCTTTTGATTCGATTCCCTTATAGATTTCTACGCGCTTTGAATTTTATGAAAATGGAGTGGTCCACTAATCGATCAAAACACGAGAATACCATGATCATTGATTTATTTATTGATATAATAATAATAAATATTTATGGACATATTACACAGATTTCGTTAGCCCTATACTAAGTTAATGACTTGTGTTATAGGTGCTAACTCGACGATAGATTTAATACAATAAATACATAGATAACATCCAAGACCCGAAACAAACTAGAAAAGTTCGTTTCATAGTTTGACCCGGCCGGGGGATCGAACCCGAGACCTTCGGTTTTACAGTCAGCGTCATCAGTTACAAACTGTAACATGGCGTCAATGTTAGAAAATTACTTCCAAATATTCTAGCAGTGGATTGGCATTGGATCTTTCAGTTCTAACTTGGACTTTTACGCCTCCTGTTTGTAATCGCGCTTGAAAAGTGTCGGTGGATACTACATGAACGAGCAGAAGAGAGCGTGTAAAACTCAACTCTGCCCCACAGCAGATGTTGTAGGTTGTAGGGCGATGGTTGAAGAAGAAAGTAGATGTTGATGATCAGATCTTCATGACGTTTATTAGAAACCGTGCAAAATTATACGTTCGAAGACTATGTTGTTATTGAGAGGCAATAGCCAAGTGTTAGGCGCAGGCAACAAGACTCGTGAGCTCGACTGTACGCGGTGCACAGTCAGCAATACGACGACCTACAAAAGTGTACGGTGCCGGTGCCGTAGTGTACTACATAATATCCAATAGTAACTATTTAGCCATATTTGAGAATGCTATCTTCTCCGACTTTACTTCACGTTGCATACAACTAGAACTTACAATATACGAGTGTAAATTCACGCTGCTACAGATACCAGTCTGCCATTTGCCAGGATCCTGACAAACCTCTTCAGCTTCGACCACGGCCGCCGTTATTTTCGCGCACTTTATGCCTGCCTGCCTATGATCTATGTAATCTCAATTCAGTAAATCTAATGCATAGGATTTTTTTAATAGCCTATAATGTGCCAGTTTGATGGCCCAAGGTGTGGCACAGTTAAGGATCTGGGTAAAACGTTCTTGGGCGCATGCCTTCTCTCGTTGAGAAATAAGTATTCGTTTAATTTCTACGCTTGCGTATGGTGCATTGGCAATTTCAAGCGATGAGGTATGTAAACACCTCAAACACTCAGGTTTCTCCATGACGTTTTAATTCACAGTTAGCGAGTGTCATTATTACTACAAATTCACAATCAATCTTTCTTTTTTAAATTTTAGAATTAGATAGATACATAGAGAACACTTTATTGCACAACCAGAAAAATATTACAACCATGATTCTTAAATCTAAGTAATGTTATACAATTGACGGTCTTATCGCTAAGAGCGATCTCTTCCAGACAACTTTTGGATGGAGTGGATTGCACGAAGAATATAGTCGGTACGGGTTGCATGTACATAAATAATGAAATCGAAAATATATTGATAACAAACAGCAAAAGAGTGCGAGAATATGATTACTTATACGATACGATAAAAGGTACAAATATTTAAATAATAATATACATACTTAAAAACCTAAAAAAATACATATACATTTAAATACATGTAGGTAAGCAACATATACATAGAATATAGAACTTAAGGTTACAAATAACAGTTCGGTCCCAATAGAATAGCGTGGTGGCACCTCTCCCACACATTCAGAGTCATAAAGTGTGTAATATGCTCTGTTCTTGTCGGAGTACAACTCACAGCGTTAATTCATAAATACGTTTTTTCACTAACACCCCTTAATCCGGACCTTCAAGAGTATCTCGGCCAGATTGCAAGATGATCAATTTTGCCCCTATAGGTGATAATATATTATGCATTATGAAATTGAACTGCCAACTTGGTTGTAACAGTACGACCCTTCAGCCGAAATCCCGAAGGACTTGGGAGACACCAAACCTCTTTAAAAGAGCACCCTTTACGTTATGTTGTGTGTGTGTAGTATCCCAAATACTTTAGAGAGCAAGATTCTGTTAAATTAGAAAATAGTTCTTGTAAGTAGAGTCAAGTAGAGATAACTATTTTAACACGATTTAGCAGAGATATTCCTTGAAATCTATAACCAAGAATATGAAAAGGAATAAGGTTGGGTTTGTTTACTCCCACTACTGGGAAAGAACAACCCAAACCCGCACTCTTCTATGAGTGCTGACCAGTGGAAACTACGAGGAGAGGAGTGCACTCTTCTGTTGCGAAAATCCCATTAAGTGAGATTCTAGTATTGGAAATCTAATGCAAGACACTTTAAATAGGTGCAATTACGGTTCTCTTGTCGCAACTTCATTATATAACTGTGCCACCGAGTAATTACAGTAATTGGTAAATAGTCTAAAACTTACACTTTACAAGAGTATGTCCGATGTCATCCCAGAATTGGGCAAGACAAATTATGTTTAGGGAAAACCTACCTAATAACCTACTTAAAACACTAGACTAGTTAATCCGTAAATAGTCTAATCCTGAATCTCCGAGGCCCACACGATGTTCCCTGCATGAAAAGAACATCCTATTAGTATTATTTTTTTATTCAGTTTGGAGAATCATCAGCTTATAAAATTATGCTAGTAGAATAAAAATAGGTTACTAAGAGCTAATAACAGATTCCCGCCTATAGATACAACGCAATCAAAAAATGTATGAACTTCATGCTACACGTTTCAAACACATAACTTACACTAACTGGTAGACAATAAAATAGTAAAGATGATTTTACTATCTACTTTTTATTGGTTTCTTACTGACACATACCCCTTAAAAGCGACCGGGAGGTCTATCCCAACGGAATGTAGTTGTCGACTCGCCAGGTTCAATCGATCTAGAATTCAAACAAGTCTAGTCGGTTATGAATCCAGCGCCTTGGCTTTAGGCACCAGGGGTCTGATTTAACAAAAACAACCCGAATCAGTCAATGCATATGTTTAAGAAAAAAAGTAACAGAAGTTTCTTAGCACTGACACAGCACTTATGTTTTCCCCTACTATTGTGAGACATTTGACTAACGCTTTGGTATTTAGGGTTGTTAATGGCAATCATGAAATCTTATCTGGTATATGTATGGCAACTGACGTATTTGGTTTAAGATGACTTGAGAAATCATGGTCAGAGTGGAGTTTTTTTTTCCGCTGCCTTTTTCCCCACTACAATACGGCCCGAAGGCAGCGGCTTACGTTTTACATTCAAAGCAAACATAATGTGAATTCTTTACGTTGAAATAGATTGATTGATTGATTTGATTAGAATCTTCCGATGACTCGCACGATTAAGGGTTGTTAGTGTGTTATAAGTTTGTTTGTTAGGTGATAATGTTTGTTAGTTCTGTATTATTGCCGTTTTATTAGGTATATACATAATATGAAAATCTGGTACCCAGATACGGGGTCTCCTAGTGTGGGTGCCGCTGGAAATGTACCTAAATATAAGTTACGAGCAATAGACATATTTTTTACTTTACTTTTACTTTAAACCAGGGCTTATTAACCCCATTAAGTGCATGCCACACTTAACTATCTTATGAACTCAGAGACGGATCCTGATTAGGAGATCCATGACCCCTGGCCGCAGGAGTGACAACGCTACCCTATAAAGCCCATTAGACCCGTAAACCGTGTACAGTATGGGTAAATTGGATTAACCCCGTGTACAGTGTCACTGTGGCACATGAATGGGTGTTCGCATCAAGCATTTGATTCGATATAGTGCAAGGTCCGGGGCAATTTAGGTGCAGGAGTTCAGGATACCTACCTAACGGAGAGGTGACCCATCGGAGAAAAATATGCACAGTCGCGTTATGATTGCTTAGTGATTAAATGATCCGGTTTCGCTGACTAGGAGATGCGTCGCCATCGCAATGGCAAGCTCCTAAAGTCACGTATGTGAGAGATTACTCTGGCGCTAAGTTCTCTGCTCCAATAACGAAGTGATCTCTCTCTCATTAGGATGTTGCTGCTTGTACGTAATACAGAGAGTATTGTAAATGGGTTCGAAATTTCACTGATGCCGGTGAGTTGCCCATTAGCACAGTTGGGAGAGCGCTAGCATGGTTAGCCAGAGGTCGCGGGTTCGAGTCCCGGCATGGGCGAATTTTTTAGCCTCTGAATAGGTTTATAAATTGTCCTTAGCATGGGTTAATGCATTAAAAAGAATTTAATCTCATTAAATAGCTTTACTTCCCAAAAACGAATGGCATGCTACTAATGGTTTTCCCCACACTATGTAATGTATTACACCAAATGCGCCACTTTATGCAATTACGCGGTACGCAAAATATTCAGTAATTACGCAGGTTTCACGCGAGTGCGAAAATAACTATAGTATACTTAATGAGGCTTAAAATAATACAGCTGCATGTTAATATTAGAGATAAGAGAAGATGTATGAATCGTCCTAAAAATTGTTCCACTCGGCGTTGAGGGTGAAACGATGCGGAAATGTAAATCTGCTGCTATTTTCTCAATAGACAGACGCAACCAAATGGAATGAGGAGAAATCAATAAATGTACTGAAAATATGAAAATATCTATCTCCGTAAGATAACGTAAAGGACAAACAAAGAAAAATATGAGAGTTGAAAACAGGTTTTGTCGTAACATGCAGTCAACAAAACTAATAACGGGTAACGTTTTAAATGGCTCACAAATCCAATGGCCTACATAGGCGCCGTGTATGAGTCTAAAGTAAATGCAATGGTAAAGTGACATAATTTATTGTCCAATATTCTAAAATAAATGATTAACTAAACTAATAAGAAGTCATTCCTAGCCCGATTAAACCTACTGCTGAGTGTAGTTCTCCGTAGGCTATTTTATGTTACATTTTACACCCCTACATCTTGGTCATGCCACCCACTGCCGAGCTGCTAATATTAGGTAATCGAGCTATTTATTTATACAATAGAAAATCTTATACTGCGAACGTGAGTGGAAGGGCTGGTAAGAGACGTCCCAGGTGGACATACATCAAGCAAATAGAGGATGTATTAGCAAAGGGGTAGATAAAAAGTACCCGGAACCGGCGTGCGTGCATGCAACGACTTATGAACGTTGATGAACCGAGGGTGATCTGTCAGGATCGTGGCAGGTGGCAGTCCCTGGTCTCTGCCTACCCCTCTGGGTTACAGACGTGAGGTTACGTATGTATGTATCTACAAAATCTTACGCATTACAGTCTTAACTACTAGCTATGATGTACACCTAATCATCACTCTCCGTTCCCTTTTCCTTCTCAGAATTTTGAAAACTATTTCCCTTCCCAAAATTCTCCTGCCCAGCCTTTCTAAGACACACCCCATCGCCGTTTAAATCTTAAGTATCCCGTCCTTGCACGTTCTACATTCACTCTGTCCGCATACCCCCGTAATCTCTACTCACTCAACATTCGATCGATATCAACCCTTGTATGTCCCCACTGCTGGGGCACGGTTAGGCATACTTCACCACAGGGGCCAAGTCCTGGTTGGTGAAGGATTGTTGGCGAGCCTTACTGTCGGAAGTTATCAAGCCACCCATAAGGCCTCTGACATGGCTTAACGGATGCCATTACATGACAGCCGGCACCAGCGGCTTAACGTGCCTTGCGAAGCACGGAAGCGCTCGGAAAACATGCCACAAGCTGTAGTCACGGGACGTCCCCCATCATGCACCTGACCGCGTCTGTTGCTGCTTAACTCAAGTGATTGATTCCAATCACTCGTTTCGGCTCGGCCACGAGCGCTTGACACGAGGCATCCTCAGGCTCCCAAAGGCAAGTCAATTGAAAAAATGGGAGGGAGGGCGGTGCATTAACTAACAGCATGGTGCTTGTGGGATTTTTGGCGGAATTTAGTAAAGTAATTTTAACTTTTTAATGCTGTTATGGATTTCCGCAAAGTAACGCCTGATTCTATACAACATCCGAAGCTAAACACTGGCAGACTCAAATCCCAAGACAATGCCTATCTGTTTTTTCAATATCCCGATCCCGGCCCCGGTAGCACACCTCCTGTCGCGCGCCACTCACGAGTGATGTCGCGCGTGTGACTCGAAAGCCGCGCTCGACCCAACTTCGAAGCGCGACTCGTTTAGTTGAATCACCAAGTGTTATAGTGGTTGGGAAAAATTGAATCGATAAATAGGCTTCACAGGCTTTGAATGAACGCAAATATTTTTTTTGACTATTTTAATCTGTGTAAGCGTTAACGCTTTGTTGTCTGCGGCTTAGTGACATTGACGTCTGTGTATACGGCACACGTTTGTGTTTGTGTATATGCAATGGCATACCGGAGATAACTTTGTGTTGACACTTGTCATCACCTTTACGTAGATAAGATGGTCTTAATATGTTCGATATTAAGCGATCGATATTTAGCCGTTTTTAGCACCATTTCTAAAGGCACTTTATAGATGGGGCTTATAGACACACAAAAACAGGGACACGTCTGTCAAATTTAGAAAAAAAAAATTTTTTTAGCACCGATTAATGTTGACAGCCATATGCTGGTTCTTCTACGGCCACGTCTGTCAGCGCCATATATGAATTGCTTTGTGCTGAAAACGGCTCATTCAAGGATTTGGCATCGATACTGTTCCACTTCTCCTTGATTACTTAATTATGTATAATTCTCAATTTCCCTTTTTGATTAGTTGTTTCGACAAAGTTGGTTATATTTTTTCTTATAATGACACACAATATTGATCCCACGCCCTTGTATATTAAGTATGTTGTAGTGTCAAATAACGCACAGATATTTCTAATTAGGTTATGTTTTATCCAAATAATATGCCAGCCGCGGTCTCAGAAGACGTTGACAAAAAGTCGCGCAATACGTCAAAATTCGCGAGTCGAAAGTCGGGAAAACTTGGTTCGCATGTTCGTGTTATATGTCTTTAATGTAGCGCGTGAGTTTCGCATCACTCTGTTGGCGAGCCGGCGCGGGTTTGGCGCGACTGCAGTGTTTGACGTGCTCCCTTGTGGCGAAAAGTGATTCAAAATCGCTAATTTAGACAGATTCACGCCACAAAACGGTTGACTCACAAAGTCGCGCGTCGTCGTGCTACCGGGGCAGAAACTTATCTCGCCGTCCGTCCGCGACCCATGATGCCCACTGCAACATGTGCAAACAATGAAATGCAATTTCTTTTGAAATACCCAGCACTAAAATTACAATAGCTTGATGTCTACCCAATTGGACGTTATTTAAAAATAATAAATAAAATACTCCCTAGAAAATCGTAAACGTTTTTGTTGTGAAATAATAAATGATTTTTGAAAATATTTATATTTAGAACGGCAATAAAACACAATTGGCGATAGGTATTCAATCTTTTTTTAGAGGTGTTAAAAGAATAAATAATCGTGATAAAGATTTTTTATGATTTTAACCTTCTAGCCACAAGATACAAAAATGGATCATACAAACCAAGTGTAGACCATGTCGTCAAAAATCCTCTATAAAATTTTCCTTTGAGTTAAAATTTCGACGGTGCTGATGAAAAAGATATTTGTTCATGTAAGGTTGGCTTATTTGTTAGAAGTAAGAAAGGGATGGCAGCGTCTTAGGTTTGATGGGGTTATAAGTCAAAGTAGGTCGATTCACAGCTGCGACAGCTGGATACACCCCGGGGGGCCAGGGAGAGGGGGGTGGGGGGCGGAGGCGGGAGCTGCTCCACTTCATACAAACTTTGCACAAATCTAAGAATAACGGTGCGGGCCGATTATGAGGTATGCTCAGTATTTGTCCTACTCTTTGAATTCTTTCAAGCAGCTCGTAAATATGGAGATTAAGATGAATGCTTCAATAAAGTCTCGTGTTACTTGTCACAATATCACGTACATTTTATTTATTTTAACTAATAACAGACAGCATGTGATCAGGGTTTAATACGAAATAATATTTCGTCACTACAATCGAGATTTTTACACGAAAGAAACATATTGAACAGATTTTAGAAACTAAACCCTGATCACATGCTGTCTGTGAAAACGGGACAAACACTTTTCAAAATATTATATCTATAATAATAAACGTTTATTAAAGACACGATCCCTTGATATTGTGGTGCCAACGATAAGTTTATCTGTTGTCTCGCGAAGTTGGCATCGCACGTTCCGCGCGCCGCCGCCGCCGCCGCGCTGCTTGTTGCACGCCCGCATGATTTATTGCTGTCACTTCTTTACTGATTTACCTTCAAACAGTCCTACTTACTATTTCTCTTAAATTCATAAAAAAAACCACGCACTAAAAAGAAGAGTCCGATGACTTTCTCATAGAGATCGAGAATGACCTTTCAGCTGTTGGCCAAATTTTCATGGCAAAATCCTAAAGGTCTTATTTTTCTAAACTATTTTATTAAAAATTTTATTATTATCTAATAAAAAAATAAAGCCAGTGAAGTAAAGAAATATCGCAGAACATAATTACATAAAATGTATAAGGACTTCCCACTTTTTTAAATTCGTGCCACAAAGTTAACTTCACTGTATAAACATGACAGAGGTTTCAAGCGCTTTGCACTTTTTTCAACCTTTATACAGTAATAGAGGTAGATGTGGTGTGGACTGTACAAACATATTGCTTGTATGGACTAAACAAAGGCGGGTTGTAATACAAATGTAAGTACTTGCAACGTAGTTCTGTTTGTCGTGTCATAGTTCTATTTACGTGAGGTAATTGCAAGTTGCAACTTAGGAGCCAGCGACGCTACTGACAGTTCATCGACATTTACACGGGTGCACTCTGCCTTTTAACATCACGGGAGAAAGGTAAATGTTAATTTGACGTCGACTGTACCATGGAGGCCTTACCAACCCCACTTCGCGGGACACAGGTCCGTTTCTGAATAATTAAGTGCTCTTAAAACGTTACATTACAATTTTTTATGATTATACCTACCAATAATGTTCTCGGCCTTTCTAACTAACTATTCATCGGAGCTTCTTTAAAGTAAAATTTGCTAAATACATCTCAAAGTAATTGATTTTACTAAGCTACAAATAGTGTTACCGGATCGTCTTGAAGAGAATATCAAGATCAAAATAAACTGCAGTGTTTCAGTAGCAGTACCTTCCCGTGGCAGCACATGTAGCGGGAATTTTGTCACGTGATATTGGTGCTACCCTCTGTCGGGGCCCTCGTGAACGTTCTAATCTTTTGTGTTACGGTCTCAAACTGATATGGCTCAGGAAGTAAAAGGGAACTACTTTTTGACGAAGTCTCGCCACCCCCCGCTAGGTGGCGCCACGTGCTATTTTATTTGCTACATGCTATCAGTTACTTATCCTATCATAGTCACATAATTATGCTACATATATCCAATATATAGATTAAAATTATGGTACAGTGTTAAATTAAAGTATGATACTTTAATTTATCACTTTGATGAAGCAAGGTGATCTGTCAGGATCGTGGCAAGTGGCACCTCTTTGCCTACTCTCTGGGGTACAGGCGTGAGTTTATGTTATGCTGTGTTGACACTGTATAAAGTATATATAATTCATCTTTTCCACCTAACATGAAACTCCTGTGGAATATCAATGACAAACAATGTATCAAGTGCAAATTCTCGTGAAATTCCATGTCTGAATTCCAGCAGTCGGTAACTCGAGTCGCCGGCTGCGGTGGCGGCGGCGGCCGGCGGGGCCGCGCTAAGCCGGTAAGCCCGAGCTTTCGCCCTGCACATTTCCTGGCTCTACTCGACTTTAGTTTCACTGCCAGACATTGACCTAGAATAATCATTGTTAACCTAAGTCAATGATGGCACAACCTTGCGCTATGGCGCTCATTAGGGGAGGGCTATGTTCAGCAGTGGACTAATATAGCCTGAAGAAGAAGAACCTAAGTCAAGATAAAAAAAGATCATGGTATTATAACATGTACAATGCGGCAAACAATCAAACGTCTAGCAGTATGTTTTATACAGGGTGGTGATGCTGACGCCCGACCTCAAAGTTTGTTGCATGGAAACGAAACAAACTACTTTATCTATACAATTTTGCTGCGAAATCATTATTTGTATTCGGTTACTAAAATCACGACAGAAAAACTAAAATGTAAAAATCTTTATCATTGTCATAATTGTAAGTCAATCATAAATCAGCGCTAGGCACGCTTGTTTAAGATCCCGATATTTTTATTAAATTTTATTGTGAATTTGAGTGAATGAGAATAGAAATTGTGCTTGGAGGAAACGTTTCGTAAAATATGCATTTTTAAGGTTTTGGGAACGGAAAAAGATTGTGTTAATTAACATGCGCTAGAAAGATATGTATTATTCTGTTTCACAATTCAGTCGTATTTATTCTCCTCTCAAAGCGGGTGCGCCCTTGCCATCTCTAATGAGAGTACTGATTGTTTCAGTTCCCCAACACCGAAATCATTCCCAGGGAATAAAAGCTGACAGCATAAAATGACAAAGCCGCTCTATTTTAATAGAGCACTTGAATTTGTGCTCAAAATGGCTGTAAACAATGCGGCGGCGAGTGCGTCGAGTATTGGAAGCACTCGCATGCGTTTTTTGAGTTTTATTGTTTGATGCTGAGCTGGGGCTAGGGCGGGCGCGGGGCGCGGGGCGCGGGCCGCGCGGGTGCGGGGGTGCGGGGCGGGCGAAGGCGGGAGTCAAAGTAAAACGACACCGGAAATTACACGACGGATTGCCGCCCCGAGTGCTGTACTTAGAGTACGTAAAGTGAGATAACTCTATCATTCGAGCACTGAACAGACTACATGTTATGATCTGAAGCAAATTGCCCGTGCGGCAAGATAAATATAACTGAAAACAGAGAAGATAGTTTCTAACCGATCTTCGTTTTAAGTTGGTGACCTGATGAAGACTTTCAGAGCTGGAGAACAGAACTCTTCAATGGACAGCAACAAATAAAGCCTAGTGAGGCCCATCCTATGTTAATATGCACATGTTTCAGAAAATATAGCGTAAAATTTGTTTCAGGGCAATCTGGTGATGTTCTGATGAAGACTTTCAGATATAGAAAGTGGGAACTTCAAATTTTGAGGCATAAAAAAATTAGTTAAGTTTTGATGTTACAAACACTTTCTTCATCAAATACTTTCATTCAGTAACTAATTCTCTGGTGTGTAGTGGACATTGTTACGAAGATCATTAGCTCGAATGTCGTTCTAGAGGGGTTCTAAGCTTCTATTCTTCATAGAAATATGGGAATAGAAGCTTAAGCTTAAGTGGTGGGTAACAAGCAAAAATAAGAATCTAAATAAAATAACTGTTGTTAACAAAGTGTTTTCACCAAAATAAGTGGATTAATATTCAAATATAAATAATATATCAAAATAAAATGCGGTGGTGACAAACTGGGTACGACCACTGAGACTTGCTAAAGGAAAAAATAATTATACAAAATTTTAATATTTTATAAAGTCTTCTTTATTTAATTCCAGAACATAGAAAGAGGCATTACTCATTCTAAAGATTCGCAGAAAGCTTTGTCTTAAAAAGTGGCACAATACGAGTAAACAATATAACAATAAACTAAATCAATGACTATGCGGATGTCTGCTACTTGGATGCCTATGAGGAGCTGCTAGATAAACTCGAACGATTACAAAATTTGGGTATGCGTTTCATATACGGATTACGCAAATTTAATCATGTGTCTCGTTTCCGTCATAAGTTAAAATGGCTACCAATTCGTCTTCACCGAAATGCACATTATTACTTTATTATATAAAATTCTAAGCAATCCCTCATCCTCCGTCTACCTCAGAGAAAGGTTTCAGTACCTACACTCCGGGAAAAGGCCAACTAGATCTGCTAACTTTCACCTTCTTAAAATCCCTGCTTATAATAGTGGCGCTTACGGTGAGTCTTTCACGGTCCCTTTGGACAGGCTGTGGAAAGCGCTGCCACAGAAGATTGCACTAGTTCCACTGTTGGTACTTTTAAGAATCGGTTGAAAGAGCATTATCTATCTTTGTCATAACATGGAGCTATATATTAATGTTTATATCTATGTGAAGCGCTCGTGGTCTAGTTGAACCAAGTGATTGGAATCAGTCACTTGAGTTTAGCAACAACAAGCGCGGTTAGGTGCAGGATGGGTGACCGTCCCGTGGCAACCGCTAGTGGCATTTTTCCAAACGCTTCCGTGCTTCACAAGGCACGTTAAGCCGTTGGTGCCGGCTGTCATGTAATGACAGTCGTTAAGCCATTTCACAGGCCTTATCGGCGGCTTGATAACTTCTGACAGTAAGGCCCGCCACTGTCTTACAATACTCCACCAAACCGGATTTGGCCCTCGTGTTGGAGACCCGTGCCCCAGCAGTGGGGACATAAATGGGTTGATGTCGACATCTATGTTTTAGCTTATGTATTTTATTTATTTCTTCCATAGTTAGGTAGGTTATTCAATGTGTAGTATATTTTGTATACGTATATAGTCCCGCTTTTTACTGCTTTGATTTGGTATATTTTTATTGTCTTTTCTTCCTCATGTCTTTGTGATATTCTCGCTGTCACCACCTCATTACCCATTTGTTCTGCTATTTTATTTTACCATATGCCATAGAGTAACACTATAGCGCCACCAAGTGTCCATAGACTCTATGGAGTCCGTTAATTCCTGTAATCTAAATAAATTGGTCTGGTAAATCTACTCAATATGAAATAAGCCGTATTGATGCTCAGTTCTATTGTGAAAGTTTATTCGCGGCCTGCTGAGAGTTATTGTGTTCCAAATAGACCAACATCTGCCGGAGTGCTCTGAGGAGGCCTAGTGCTTTGGACTGAATTCGCCCTTGCCCAGCAGTGGGACACAAACATAGAGGCTTCGTAAAAAAATACATCGTTAGAAATAATTACCTAGTTTATACATTATACATACATAAAGTCACGCCTGTATCCCCAGTGAGGTAGGCAGAGACCAATGTTTCAAATCAAAAAGATTTATGGCACATTTTGGCTAAACTATAAAAAATGCATTTAATTATAACGCAAGTTAGCCAATTTAGCTTCAAGAGTACTGGGCGGGATAGATAAAATTGCCTTTCTTTTGATTCCCTGAATAGATTACATAACTCCAGTTCATTAGCATTGGCAGTGAAATTAAACTACTTTGAGCAGCGCAAGCCCCTGTGAGTCCGGCCGCGCGCAACTTTCACAATAACTTTCAGCGGAATGCGCGGGAAAATGCTACCAAGTATTTTTATGGCACTTTCATTATAAATATGTATAAAGAAAAGTTACTTCAAGTGCTCTTTTTCATCTTTTTGCCTTTATATAACAAACAAAAGTATTTACTTTTCTTCGTGGATGTATTTGAATGGTAGAATAAAAAATAATAAGAATTGACCGGCCGAAACTGTTTGAATCCGCTATTTGACTCTCTTTTCAAGTAAGTCTTAAATGGTAAATAACTCTTCCATTAGAACAAAAAATATTTTAGTATCTTTTTTGAGGACCTAAAAGCAACATAAAAATATATTTAAAACTTTATTTTCTTAAACAGCCAAAAACGCGGTCAGCCATTTTAGTCCAAAAAATTGTAAACGAAGTTTGACATTAAATTTTCTGTAGGTAAGTGATGAAATGAAATGAAAAGGTTTTATTCAAAGTAGCGCAGAAACTGCAGCTTAATGAACGTTACAATTCAAACTAGGTGTCCATTTCAAAAACTAGTTCATTTTGGAGAAAAAATGGACAAAAAACTCCAAACTTAAGTCTTTTCAAAGTCCTTAATTAACATAGCTTACACAATTATTATAAAACATAGAACTCATACATTGTACTGGGTTTAATTCCAGACCTCATTGTCATCTAAATAATCCTTTATGTTATAGTAGCCCTTTTGGCACAAAGTGTACTTAACATATTTTTTGAACCGCGATTCAGGCAAGCTTAATATATCTTAATATGATCACTGAGCATAGTGAAATAACAACAACGCAACCATAATTTCATCGAATTTACCTCCAAAATATACCAATTATCACTATTGTATTGTTCAAGAATGAAAAAAACACGTCAATAAAGACCCCGGGGAAGTTGTGGATTCGTGTACCCAGTGAAATTAACATTCGAAAAATTTGGCTCAAACTTGCCAAAAGAGACCCCGACTCTTTATCAATTGAAACTCGGGTGTATTTATGTGAAGATCACTTTGATGTAAGACCTATAATAATCAATGTCCACTGGCTCTAGCTGAAAGATGTTTGTTTACATACTTTAGTTGGTTTCAAGATGGTGGATAGCGTTTTCGCCGTTCCCGCAAAAAAAAAATGAACTTTGCAAATTTTGCAGCCATCCTGGCTACTTAGTTAGCAAAATCAATATATTTCGGTTTCTTACGTTAAGTACTATAGGAAATATTCATTTATCGCGTCAAATTTGATACGTGTCAAATAGCGGATTGCAGATGCAGCTGTAAGATAAAATACGAATTATTTATTTAATACAATTATTACATGATAAGCATTTTTAAATTCTTTTTAATGCACTAACCCGTGCTAAGGGCAATTTTAAAAATCTATTTAGAGGCTAAAAATATAATCATGTGGGTAGAGAAATATCATTCCGATGTAAAACCTAACTGCAAAGTAGGTACTCGGGGCTGCAAGTGATGCATATTGCTTAAGCCAGATGTCGCTGCCTGTACGTAATACAGAGAGTATTGTAAAGAGGTTCGAAATTTCACTGATGCTGGTGAGTCGCCCATTAGCTCGGTTGGGAGAGCGGTGGCACGGTTAGCCAAAGGTCGCGGGTTCGAGTCCCGGCATGGGTGGAATTAGCCTCTAAATAGGTTTTTAAAATTGTCCTTAGCACGGGTTAGTGCATTAAAAAGAATATAATAATAGTTTACGTTTTGTTGTTTTCTAATTTATACGCTAGTGCTTACCTATACTAAAAGTTTATTGGTGCATGTTGTGTTCACATCCCGCAGATTTTATGTGTTTTGCTGGTGTAGAAACGCTGTTACTGCTAGAAACCCTCAAATCAGGGATGTTATACGTGCCATAATTATGGTACATGTACCATAATTCAGGTGTTCGTACCATGTACCATGATAAATCCATTATGGTACGCGAAAGTACCATAATTTTGCCATTTTATCATCACAAGCACTTTTGCATCACATAATTTTCATCTTTCGCTTTAGCTGTTGACGAGTTTTTTTATATACTGATATCTAGCAACACTAAAAAATAATTCATTAATTTTGTTCAGTATGTTGATAAGAACGTCCATATCTGTGATAGTTTTTGTAGCACGAGTAGAACTTTGTAGCTTTATCGGTAAATTTTCTTCAAAAAGTTGAACTTATAGTCTGTAAAATATAGCTTGAGCTCCGCGACAGCTGTCATCGAAATTAAGTCCATAAAGTTTTGAATTTTTTCATAGAATATTTGTACTGCGAAAACTCCGTACTTACTGCACAGTGATGTCTAACCATTATAGTAACTGTAAGTTACAAACTTTCGATGATTTGGTGATGGGTGATCTAAACTGCAGGTTTACTATTGGAATTGAACTTTATTTGTTTGAAAACCATTATCAAATTTCATTAGAATTAAAATAATGAATATTGTTTTAATTAATACCTATCTAAAAAAATACTGGTGTTATTGTGGGGCAATAACCTACAGCGTGTGTGCACGTCTCTCCAACTTTGCTCCGAACCTCCATGCTTCTGGGTTCTGATCAGCCGCGTGCTCTATGGACAAGTTTTGATTTTTATTGAGTGACGTTCTTGTTTACCCTGACGACGAAATGTTTGTTGGTATTCGATGAATTTTTCAAATTATTTTCTATTAAAGTATTTCATGCTTTAAAGACTGGAGTTGCTATTGTGAAGTTGATTAGTTGAGTTAAAGTTCTTCCGTTTAGTTTGCATGATGCCAAAAATATCAAAGAAAACTGTTTTGAACAGTGAATGGCGTGAGTTAGTAATTCGTTTGTTTTAAAACCTAAACCGTGGTCGGCTTCTGCCATTAGAGCGAGTGTGTGACAGAGTTGCGGATGCTCTTGGTATTGGACGATCTACGGTGGTCCGTATTAGCAAAGATAAGTACGGAGAGTCATCAAGCGAGATGCCTGAAGATGAAGTGATTAAAAAACTTTCATCGCCAAATAAAGAGAAAAACTTCTTCCGTCACAGAGGTTGATAGTTTTGACGCCGCCGCTATCCACAACCACATATACGCATATTACTCAAGAGGACAATTACCCACATTAAGAAAATTGGGAGCGTCACTTAAAAGAGGCAAATTTGTTTATGCAAATTTGTAGCTTACCATCATTGGCTAAAATTCTAAGAAAAATGGGGTTTTCATATAAAAAGAGCGTTAAAAGGAAAATTGTAATCAGAAACTGATTTAGGGATATTACGATACATCTCTACTTGAATAAAACTTTGTAAAATAATATTTTTCGTGTTTGATTTCATGTTTCCAACTTCTTGAAATTCTTCTTTCCATACATGTTATCATATCACACACGCTTTAAGTGACATTTGGTGTCGACATTGTCCCATCCCTAGCCCTGTCAGTGTGACAGCTGTCGTGGAGCTCAAGCTATATTTTACAGACTATAGTCAGAAGTAGCGAATAGCACAGATTAAAAAGCAAAAAGCAAGTAGAATTCGTTTGAATAATTTATGAAAATTCGAAGAATTTTTAATACTTTAAATAATAGTAACCTACCTAATTTATTAAATCCGTAAGAGTTTTCCCACCCGTACCTTATTTTTTTCAAAAATACCATAATTTTGAGCGTCTGGTGCCATAATTCAAGAGTTGGCATCTAACATCCCTGCCTCAAATGAACAAACAACTGAATGTCATGGTAGGCATGCGATTCTACTTCACTAAGCAAAATAAGAACACCTAAAGTGGCACAGAGGTGCTAATGGTTCTCTCAAAGTATTCTACTCAAACTCAAACTGTGTGAATACCACCACCTGCTCAATTTGCATAAAACAAAGACGTGCTTTCGGCTTAGGTATAAGATAATGATTTTAAGTTAAGTGGGTGTTAGTATAAACGTGTTTTTTTATTATCAATAGAATGGGGGCTATGTAACAGATTTGCTTAATTTTCAAAGTTATAGTTTGTTTAACTATAACTTTGAAAAGTTACGTGAGTTATAAAACTGTTACGTGATAAGTTCCGTCTCTCTTCTTCTTATGACTAAGGCTGCATTCAGATCGCGATAAAAGCCATTGTGTTGTGATTGCTCGGGCGGGTGAGGCCGGCTTCAGTGCTCGAAGCGGATGAGTGCCTACTGCTTAGTGCGATGGAGGAGCCACTGCCTGCGCTGCGGGGCGCAGGGCGCGGGGCGCGGGGAGGTGGTTTCGTTAGCATGTAAATAACGAAATATCCGGCCGGAGACGCTCATGCATATTCAGCGACGGCCGACTTTCATTAAGGTAAATGTAACGGCTGCCTCCGTGGGACCTCATGGAAAGAACGATGAAAACGAGAAGGATGAAGAAGCCCGGTTGTAGTACATCAACAAAGAGCATCCTTTTAATGTTCAGTCGGTGTCACACTAATCGTTAACTAACTTGTTGTTATAATAAAAGTCTTTCTTTTTCTTCTTCGTTATCCTCGTCAAAATGTCGATGTGCAAAAGTTGCAAGGATAGCACGCATAACGCTGTTTAGGGTTCCGTACCCAAAGGGCGTCAAACGAGACCCTATTACTCTGCCTCCGCTGTCTGTATCTCCGTCGGTCCGTCTGTCCATCCGCCGAGACCTAGCTCAGGGGCGATTATTACGAGAAAGCTGAAATCCGGCACAGACATAAGTAGATATTAATGACGTCGACAAAATGGTGAACTAAAATCTTTATTTTATTATGGTACCAAAACTAGTGATGCAATGTTTTTTCTTGACTACACCATAGTGAAAATTTTGTTAATGCGCAAACTTTTGTGCGGTTAGGGCATCCCCACCTCTCCTGGTTAAACTGTTCATTTTAGAAACGTGAAAAAAATCGTAAAAGTAGTAGCACGTTTTCATATATTAATTTAAATTTCAATGTATCTCTCGAATATCATTACTAAATCTAATATAATAAAAAATATATATAATTTTTATTTTGCATGTTGAATAAGTTGAATAGTTGAATATTTGCTCTTCTGTATTAAATGTAATTTAATTTTTGACTTTTAATCATGTAACTACAAAATAATATAATTAGATGTAAAATTACGGAATAAACAATTTTATTTTAGCTATTACAGTGCTATGGAATGTACTTAACAAAATTTATTAGATCACATACTTAGACTGCCGCAATGTAATGTAAATATAACGCCTAATTATGTCGTGGCGCCCAAGATACAGGCTGTGCCTAGTGTGGGGTCACCGTTGCTCTTATTACTTACACACGCCAAACCTTTATTTGTCTAAGCACTGTTCTACCAATTTTTAATGTCTCTGTGTATTATTCTTCTCGATAATAAATATTATTTGTATTTGTAGCCTGAATTTTTTCAAGTTTCATAAACTTAAAATTTTTAGATGATTATCAGGTCATGCCTACATTTTAGGCTTAAATTATTTCTCTTTTTCCAGTTCTGTAGTGATATTTAATTTTTCCTTTAATTTATTCCACGATTTTTCTCTTTCTACGGAACCTACAGTGCGTGTGACTCGACACGTACTTGGCCGGTGGTTTTATAGTAAAAAATAAGATTAAATATGTTTTGCAACAACTAAACCGGCCGTAAAGTCATTTAAATAGTGCTAATAATTCGATGTTCATATTGTTGTTGTTGATGTTAATGATAATGTTTGTGCTTTGATTTTTATATACACTTAGGTTTCTATTTATTTCCAATAATTTCTTGGTACGCAAAATATTTTTATTACACAAAATATTAATATCACTACGAATATCCTAAGCTTTGACGAACTTTCGTCTGGTTTGAATACTTTTAAAACAATGTGGAACACAACCTTTGTCATCATCAATCATGAACTCTATAAAAAAGCTCAATTCGAGTAATTCACATAAATCTTTACAACTGACGGACAGATAACAAGTAGTCTGGCTTACCTTGTTCATGTGGGTTGATTTCTCATGTTCTTGCTATAGAGTCTACAGTCGTCTGCCACCGTGCGTGGGAGCAAGATTGCAGAGTTCGTAATTGTGTAACTTTTCCCATTGTAAGGTGTCACTGAAATTACCGCGCCCCGCACCCCGCTCCGCCCGCCCAAGACCTCGTCGCCCCTTCTGGCGTCATCAGGCTTATCTCAAAGGGTTTTATTTCTCCCGAAAATTCTGATCGTCCCTGACACAAGTCGTCCTGTTTCGACTTACATTTAACAATCAAATCATTGATGTGCAAAAGTAGCTAGTAGTGACTGAAAAGACTTCAGTCAATGTGGATAGACAGATTTGAAAATGATTGTCACTAACTCAGTTACTGGTATACGTCGCACTAGGCACACCTGTGCCGCGAGTACTATTAGGCAAAAGACTGCCGAGTAATGTTAATCGATCTCGAGCGATGGCGGATAGGTGGCAATTCAAAAATATTAAATAAGCCCTTCGATGTCCCTTCTATGGCACGGGTTTCTTCCTGCATCGCAGCAAGTTTAGGCTATACTCCACCACGGAAGACACGTGCAAGTTGGTGGAGGATTGTAAGACAGTGACGGGCTTTACTGTCAGAAGTTACTAAGCCGCCCATAAGGCCTCTGACCTGGCTTAATGACTGTCATTACATGACAGCCTTGCGAAGCAAGGGCTCGGAAAAAATGCCACTGGCGGCAGTCACTGGATGGTAACCCATCCCGCGACCTGACTGCGCCTGTCGTTGCTTAACCCAAGCGATTAATACCAATCCCTCGGTTCCACTAGACCAACACCGCTTGATTGATTTCAATTATTCGGTTCCAATAGGCCACGAGGGATGAAAAGTATGATTAGTGAGTAATTAATAAAAACGATAGGTTGTTTCAATTAATCGATACCTAACTGTGTATAACACATTATAAACATAATAAGATAGCTGTTCTATAAACTACGATATCTGCTGTATCATGGGGATCAAAGTTTTCACTTAGGTACATCACAGAAATACGTAATTTGGTCTGTGTATGTGTATACGTGTGAGCATGTGTGTGCGTGTTGAAGCATTAAACTATGCGTTTTAGGTACCCAAAAGTAGTAGAACAATATTAAAAACAGTTTGGGTAACCTAAATGTAAGCAAATGTGCTTCATTTCTACTCGTACATAGAAACTCAAAGTGTTTGCCTCCTAATTGAAACTGTTGTCTTGCTACTTGATAAGTTTTTAATTATTTCCACTTCAAAGTAGAGTGGCGAAACAGCGCGCGATCGCAGCGCGCGTGAATGTGTGCCGTGAGTGTTATGTACATTCGCGATGTTTGCCGCTGATAGCCGACTGTGGAGTGCATTGGGCGGAGGCGGTATCGGGGTGAATACAACGTTACATCTGATGGCTGAGTGCTCGCTTGTTATTGCATCCCGGCGCGCGCGTGTCGGGAGTTGCGCTCCCTACAGTCATCCGGAGTCGCTCGCCCGCCGAGAGTCGAGAGCCGGGGCGAGGCCGTTAGCCGGGGAGTGCGGAGCGTTATAGCACCCCGGAGCCTTATTCCACTTACATAACATGCTCTCAAAGAAAGTTACTCTCACTCAATCTGATTTGACGTTTAACGCGGCGTCGTAGAGTCGCTTGTAGGTCGACAGTAACGCCACGATTGTGCAAGTTGTCGATGAATGTTGAGGAGACGTTGAGACGAACTCTATTTCGTCTTTCCAGTATAGGTATCCAGTTTTATTAGGCTCAGGCAGGCCTGCTGATTAAATACGTGGTTCGGCTAGATTGGATTTTTTTTAAATCATCGAGATGTCTAAGACAAAACGTTTCTAGGATAAATGAGTGACATTGATGCAATGCGAGGGCGGGCTGATCCACAAACTTTAGACAGCTAAAGTGAACTGCGGGCGGTGGCGATATTACTTTAGAGAAGCTTCAAACGCACCAGTTTTAAAGTACCAACATGGCAGCTGGCGCCGTTCGCTGTTCACGTCTTACTCTACAATATTCTGCGAAATGCTCATGGAGTGGATGGTTTTGAGACTGGCTTTGCTGTACTATGGTAATTTAACGATAATGAAACGTTGCGGGAACGTAGGTACGAAACCAAGAAAAAGATGAAAGGGGACTTTATCGCACTTAAACACTTTTCTGGAACATTTTCAAACTGGAGGTTGCACTCTAATCGAGTACACAGGTCGTCTACCACTTTACGCTGCGACAATGGCTGTAATATAAGTTCAATGTAAACTGTAAAAAAAGTATCCATTTGTGTGTTGAGCCGTGCAGCGCGTCTAGGGCGGGCGGCGTGATTACACCGGCCGCCCTCGGCTTTTTATTTTATATACTTTGCATAGGCACAATGGGCCCGCTGTAAATAGAGAGCCTTTTAATAAGAGCAGATATTTCTTTTTGTTTCCTTGCTCGTCTCGCCGGCTGTTCCGATGTTCGTTTTTCGCTGAAAAATGCTAACGACAAACATTGCACGTCTGGACCGTCAAGAATGACAAGAAAGACAAGAGTAGGTACAGCACTATTCACATGTCTTTACTCAGTGTTATTACTTTCTGTCTTCTTTTGCTAAGTAGTAATTGGTATCTAGTTAAAATTGTTGGTGGCATTTGTGGAGCCTACGGGAAAGTTGTGTCGGCCGTAGAGTGCCGGCGGCGGCGGCTGACCGCAGACAGCGCAGTCTGCGCCGACCGCCGCAAGTCCCAACTTTCGGAGTACTGTCTCGAGTGCCTCACCATGCTTATGTATGCACACTTCTGACTGACCGAAACTCAGCGTTATCGGTTTTGCACAAATACAAATAATTAATAAAATGCATCGACGGTAGATTTATTAGCACGTCTGTCAGCAAGTCCGCCGCCGCCGCCGCTGCCGCCGCTAGCGGAATGTGTGCCAGCGCGCGGCCTTGCGCCGCCGCATTCCGCGGCGAGGGGCGGCCGCGGCCGGAGTGACACCATAATAGGATATAATAATAGTAATGCGCTGATCGGTCTCACCAATTTCAATTTGAATTCGAGTCCGGTTTAGGTTGATGACCTGCTTAAGCCGAGCATATTTGTTGCGACTCGCGATTTAGTACGACTGCGTGGGCGAGCGGCCCATATCGATGCCCCCGTGCAAGTGACGCCGCAGGCCCATTCACTCGAGTGCAGCTCTTGAATTAACTGCAATAAAAACGCTAATGAATTGAGCATTGTGCACATTGTGCTTCCACTCTACATTTCGATGCATCTATCTATGCGCAGTAGCATTTAACATCAAACATAAATCGATTTCTATAGCATCGATATGACAATATCTTCGATTGTTTGTTGTTGTTTGGTGGGGTTCGAGGCAGAGAAGAAGTAGCGCGAGGTGTCGCGGTCGGCGACCCGCCGCTGTATGGGGCTCACGGGCAGGCTCGCAGCGCGCGAGCGGCGGGCGGAGCCGCGCGCGGCCGCTAGTCGGGAACGGGTTCCCCGCCGCCGCCGCCGCCGCCGCCACTCGCCGGGCAAGTCAGTCAGTCGCTCGCGGAGTCGCGCGGAGAGAGTCGTGACGCGGACGGTGTCGCTCAGTCGCCCATGCCCTCAGTGTCGATAAAACTTGTGTGATATCATCATCCAGTAGTCATCGACTTCCAGCAGCGTCCTGTGAAGACAGGCGAGCCCCGCCGGCAGCGAGCGGCCGGCACACAGGTATGCACGCGACCCGCTGACAACTTTTGCAAGTTCCCAGCGCGTAAAGTTTTATGCAAACTCTTAGCAATTGTTGAGATCAGTCAAAACTTTCATCGTTGTTATAATTAGTTTTTGATAAGCCGTGGAGAAATACGTATCTTTTATTTTACAGAAACTCTATAATGTACAAAAGAGCACGCGCACAACATGCGTCCATACACCGACCCTTCTTGCATATTGTTCACTTCTTTGTTTGATTATACACGCCGAGTTGAAAAGAAAAGGGGCTGGTTAATGATGAGATTGTTTGTCATCCGGCGGCGGGTGGCAGTGCAACAAAAAGTGCAACAATGGCGCGCGCGGGTGTTTACCTGATCGTTTAATTACCGACCGGCGGGTCCCCGGCCGCATCCGCACCGGCCACCGGCCGCCACTGCGCGCGCCAACCACGCCGTGTGGAGTGCAAATGCAGTACAAATGTTGTTCTGCATTTTATCATGTCATTCGGTAATGCCTTTAAAGAATACGTTAGAAAACCATAATATGCAATCAAAATGATGATGGTGATGCTCAAACCGGTAATATATCTGAATTCAAGCTTCAGTCAAGCGGGTGCTGATTAATAAATCAAACCGACGATGGTGCGTACACGTTGAGTTCTCAACACTCTGTTGAGTTGTCGCGTACTTGACTCGAACTATATTGAATCTTGTTACTGCACAATTCCTCGAGCTGTTGAATGCAGAACTACCGAGCGAGCTGTCAGGTGCAGCGCTGCCGCCGGACGGAGGCACTCGGCCGCGTCGCGCGATAGCGCCGCGGGGGCAGCTCACAGATCTTATCAAATCGTGCTCCTCCTGCTTCCTATCTTTTACTCTAGTCCTATTTGTACAACAAAGTATCTTCAAAAGGAAAAAAAACCGTCAATAAATCTTTAGACAAACATGGATAGCCGCTTTGGGATCAAAGAGCTCCGAATGCAGATAAAAATAAGTTTGAGTGCGAGCATCCGCCGACTGCGGTGCTGCGTCGGGGGCTCCGACTAGTGTTTGTTTACGTTTTTGTTCCGCTACGAGCAGCAGGCTCATAACACTGACATTAAACATCATCGTGACATCGTCTGTTCCACAATTTTAATTATGAGTTGCACAAGTTTTGATTTACGGTGGCCGGCAGTCGCAGCTTTCTGGGGGACTTGATTTAGGAACAGATTCAAGAACTCTCACTCGGCTCGCCCCAAGCGACACTCCAGGAACCGGCGACATTAATAAGGAAGGGTTCGTCTCGCAGTATTCGTTCGTACTGTCGCTCTTGGCCTTTGAAACAGAGTATATGGGATTGGATATATTTACGATTCATTGTTTCTATCAGTACCACATTACATTTTCACACACATGCTGCAATTTTCTCTAACCGGAAAATAGCTTCATTCACACGGAATATATAAACCTTTCCTTTCTATTCCATTTTCGTATCCGGTTTCAGGCCAGGGCCACTGAGTGAGCGTCTCGGTCAGCCTCACACAGTTCGTCGCCTGCGACCGTCAGGCAGGAGCCCGTGTGAGGCCTGCTCGCTCGGTCCGTGGCCACACGGTAACCTAAGGGATCGAATCGAATTACCGGCCGCTATTGCTCGCTGGGCCGCGAATAAAACTTGAACGAAACCGCGCGCGCGAGTTGTTGTGTCGCGGCACCTGCGCCGGTGGCGCCGCCCGACTCCCGACACACAAATAAGTAATGGTTGCGGCACGGGGGTTGGGTAATAAAACGCTTCATGGCCGCCAGCCATGCAAGGGCACACTGCTAATGCTCGGTGATATAGTACAGCAACGCACAATGTATAACAAGGTCGAAGTTGGTCGGTTTTATCACTAATTAAAACGGAACGCCGCGAGTAACGTGACGCGGCCGGGCCGGCTAATTAACTAATTTAGATCTACCGTCGATAGCGGCGCTGGTGCCGGCGGCCGCACTTGAACACCCATTAGAGTGCCGTAGAGGTCTCGCACTAACGCCGCTCCCGTACCCGACCTACAGTGATGCTGATGTTAGGAACTAGATCGCCTGTACTTGCGATCTTCTCGAGCTCGGGGTTAAATACCGGCGTGCTGTAGAAGGCGGCCGCGGGCTCCACTAATCCTTATCATTATCTAGATTGAGCGCAGATCCCCGCGGCCGCCGGTAGCCAGAAGTTGTCGTAGCGTGCAATTAGGTAAATAAATAGCATCGGCTAGTCTCCGCTGCTTTGCAATTATTATAATGAAGACGGGATCATTCCCGAGCTCGTAATTCATGAACCGACAGGATATCGGCCGTTAGGGAAGCTTAGCGTTTAGTTTTATGTTTGCGAGACGCTGGAATGCTTCATTGCAGTAAAAATATAGGGCATAATATTATCATAGAATATAAAGACGTAAAAATAATTTGTATTAGACTGTTGTCCTCTTTCATTTTTATAGCTATAAGAAATTTTCAACATATCATCTGTGGTATGTTGTTTCCAACAATGCTCCCTCGACATATTTATAAGGGACTATTTTCCAATTTAACATATTTTAAACTTTCGCGACTTGAAAATAGCAATAAATTACTACGCGATCAAGCCCCGAAAATATTCCAACAATATTTTCCAATTTGTCGTTCGCTAAGCTAAATGTTACATAAATTCTATCCATGACATGTGCCTAGTTCATAGTGTTTGACGAAAACTGAGCTGATGTATGTGTGTCTGTGTGCAGGCGCTGGAGCCGGGCGCGGGCGATGCGCCGCGCATGCGCATGGCGTTCGCTTCGCAGCTGCCCTCCGCACCACTCTGGGCAAGTACACCTTTCACACCACTTTCGTCAGCCTGCCGCTACACTGTTCACATGGCTATTGGCACTATGAAGCACACTGTTCAAACGGCAGTCGGCAGTCTGCCCAGTACACGATTCCATGGCAGTCGGTAGTTTGCCGAGAGCACTGTGTTCACGACTGTACGCTGTTCACTAGACAGTCGGCAGTCTTCTGAGTACCTGACTGTTCACACGACTCACCACCGACTGCGCAGTACCTACCTACACTGTCTAACCTTTAATAAGGCAATGGGATAATAATTACAATCTCAACGGAATCTTATCACACTGAAATAAAGTCTAAAATCAATAAAGTTATCCTCACGTAACGAAGGAGTACAGGCGACCTTACCACTAATAGTTTAGGTAAAGAATTTATTTTTTAGGACAATTTGTTTGCACCAATACTGGTGTTATCAATCAATAATTAACAATTACTAGTCGTGTAATTCATCATATCGTGAATGTCACATAATGATAACTGAGTGAATAGAGTTGATTTCCGCTAGGTAGTAACTTGCTTGCTTGGTCTAGACGCATGCCAGCTGTCATCTTCAGATAGACGACGCTGGTAGCGAAGATACGCTTTAGATCTTGATTCAAGCGGCAATTAATAGTTGCATGACGTTTCCAAGTTTCCTATTTAGAATCAAGTGCTATACTTGAGCACTAACTGCTTATTAGGTTAAAGCCTTTCATCCATAGACCCGGCTAGAGGCATGATGGTTGCGGCGCAGCCTATACAAATCGCAGCAGCCAGAAATTTTAAGTCTATATGGCCGCCTCCGCGATGACCTGCCGAAACGTATTCCATAGCGCCGCAGTGCCACTGCGGCGGAGCATATTATTAGGGCATCATAAATAACGCGGGTTAATGAAATGATTTAGGGGTGCGAGAGTAGTGCGCCGCTAATGGGGCACATTAGTGGCTCGGCCGCCGCTACCGGGCGCCGGTGCAGTCGCCTCCGACGCACCTGCGGGCTGCGGCTGTGCGCTCACTTCATTCATAGGTTTGGTTCAATAAAAACTCTTCAACTGTATTTACCCGACAGCGGAAGCGAGGAGAGCTGGCCTGCGTTTATGGTCTTTTAGCAGCAGATGGATTTTCACAAGTGATTTAATAACAATGTATTCGAGAAAACAAATTAAGGCACACGCCAAGTTTTCGGCGTAAAATACAAATGTATGGCCATATCCTAGATTTGCTCACATCATGAAATGCACGAGTATTTCATGGAATGAGCGCGTGTCGTGAAGTTCTTGGCAAGTTCACATATATCAAGTTTTTTTTAAACTTCACCAATATGATTGTGCTAAAGGCATTTATTGAAAACGAAAGTGTGTAATCTATTAAATTCTAATACAAAATAGATACTCGTAATTTTATATGTTACATGCAAGTTTCATCATCATCACAATCAGCCGGTGTCAGTCCACTGCTGGTCACAGGCCTCTGCCAAGACACGCCACTGAGCCCGATCTTCGGCTCTCCTTCTCAGTCACATAGTTTCAACAACATGCATACATGTTGCCGGCAATTGTTTCTTTTTGTTTTTTTTTTCTGGCAAAGTAAATAAAGGGTTCTTTATCATTCTATCTATACTATCGTAAAAGACAATAGACACCGACAGATAAGCCAATCATTTTACAAATTGTATGTCAGATTATGTTGGAGCAATTTTCCGGTGGTTTTATGACAGTTAACCAAAAAAATATATAGCGCGACTCAACGACCGTTCTGACCCTTTTTACGATAACGCGAATAAATCGTAAGTGTTATAGGTATTATGCTGTTATTTTAATGTATCATGGAGAGAGATACTTATTAAACTAAGTTGTGAGATAAAAACAGATTCTTTTACAATTAATTGATAAATATAAAGTATATTGTACGTGATTTTCTTAGTAAGAACACTAGGAAAATTATTAATTTGTTGTCATTTATCAATGAAATGTTAATCTAGCGAATGGAACCTCTAAGTGAAGTAGGACAAGTCGGTTTGGTACAAAATATTGAAAATGTGTGCTCCTTGTTAATTGATGTGCAGTCAAGCGAGACTTCTCGGCGCGCGCTGCGTACCGCAAGATCTGCCCGTCTGATAGCTAGACGCCGAGAGCCTTACAGATTGCCTTACAATGTCCTCTCGCAAAATCCTCGCTGAATGTTACATCAGCCACAGCGTTTTCGTCACGACCGTTTTACGATCACTCGAAGCAATGTAAAGAAAGATCCTTGAAAGTTGTACAAATGAGTGCGACGATAGCAAAAAAGCTAGCGTGTCTGCAAGTAAGCACCTTCCAGTTGAAATATTATGAATTCCGTCTGAGCCGAGCGCGCCAGGCCGCACGCCGCACCGCAGCCGCCACCGACCGGCTAGGAATGTTCCGCTGCTTCAAATTACTTCAATCGGTTATTGTTTCGACGAGACGTTGCAGCGTGTTTGCTTAGGATGGTCGGGGCAGCGTGTCGCCACTTCCTTTCTGGGAATAAGAGTCAACCGCCCGTGACTCCGCTCAATTGGCGGAGCTACGAATGTGCAATGTACTCGTATGTACTTGCACCCTCACAATATGTGTGACTTGTCTCCCCGTGCGAACTCACGTTATTGTAGCGAACGCAACTTTCCATGCATTTGGGTTAGGCGCAGCGTGGAACTGGTTTGGCCGCGTCGTGACGTCACAGTCGCGCAGGCCCGCCTTGAGCGTAAAATTTACAATATTGTCACATATTGTTGTATGGAAGACAACGCAAAATAACAAGATTGCTTTTCAACGTTTTTCTTGCCAATCTGCGGCCGCTTAGTTGTAGTCAACATTGCGTGTATTTTATGAGGGTTTTCAATTTGGCCGCGAGCAGTAAACCCTTTTAATGGGACTAGTCTAGTCGAGCGGCGCAGAGGTCAAATAGTTTATAAAGCGTTGCAAACTGTTGATTCGCGTGCGCAGCGCGCTCGGGCTCAGAGCTCGACTTCCAGCGAGCCAGTGATGGCATAGTGTAGCATATCGATGTGGCCTCAGAATAAAATTACCGATTTCTTCTTGACTTCGCCGCGCCTCCCTCACGCAATTGTCGTTCGAAATCCACAAAATTCACCCACTCGTTTGTGTGTAAGCCCCCGCTCGTCCTCCTGACCCCGGCTGTGAGACAAATTGTCGGGGCGCGGGGTCTCTGATGGCCCTGCCGCCGCCGCCGCCGCCGACGACGACCGTCATCTGCGCCGGATCCTTTGCTCCATCGATAACAGTAAAACGAACGCACCGCAGACATTCGCAACTTTGCGACAAAAGATACTGAGAAAATACTTTCTCAGATTCGTTGGATCGCTGCCTAATTCGTGTCGTTGGAAGAGTCGCGCACTGAATGGAAAAAATCTTCCTTTTTAAAAAGAAAATGAATTTAGACTGATTCAGCCAGAGACAAGGTGTAACTGAATATCATGTTGCAGTTGAAGTTTTAAGATTTCACGCCCAACTTTACTTTCGAAGTCTTTAAGGCGACAACGAGGCAATCATATTGAAAAAATACATGCAATCACAAACATGGAAATACGCCCATTCTGGGCTTATTGGTTCAAATGTACGGCGGCCTTCAGCGGGAATCGAACTCACGACCTCCGGCATGGAAATCAGACGCGATAACGCAAAGAGGCAAAACACTCTTTATCGTAAATAAAAAGAAATATTGTACAGATCTTTCTTAACGTTCATAAACGTATAGCTGGCAGCCTTCTCTCCTAATCACCAAAAGTTTCAGTCAACCTTTGGATGGACTGAAAGTTGGAGAAGGAAGTAGATGTACAAACACTGAAAATATTAACGTTAGACTTAATTATAATTATACGTGCTTATGATATATCAAATTATCAAAAGATACATAAAACTAATAACCTCGATAAAAAACAGTGGAACATAACACACAATATTATTTACGATTACATACACATTGGTGGCAACGGGTCTTTGCTCTAAACATCGGCCAAGATAAGTTAATATGTATATGGCGCACTCTGTAGCAATCATTAAAACTATCTAGAACCCTATTTCTACTTTAATTCCTTTCCCCACGTTTTGCAGGTATAATCACAGAGCATATAAACACCACTGTATCTACTAAGGCTTTGTATATCACGTGACAGTATGAGATAGGTACAATGCAGTCTGGTGCTACCTCCCTTGCTACTCAGCCCACGCTGAGAGGAGCCTTCCCGACAGACAAGCTTGTAAGTATGGAACACCTGGGCTGTTGCTCAGGGTGCTCCAGACTCAGCCAATCAGCGAGTCCCAAACTCTTTATTTGCAAATCCTTTCACCACGACGGCAAATCTAAGGCCAGCTTTAAAGCCGACACCGTGAGTAGTCTCTGTTAATATTGAAGCCAAAGCTATGGCGTGGCAGCAGCAGCGCCGTGCGTGCGGTATGTAATGTTCAATTACTGGAGTGGGGCGCTGCGCCGCGGCCGGCACGCGAGCCTGCATTCCGATCGCATCGCACGCATCTAGCTTATTGTCTCAAGCTCTGAAAGAAAGCTGAGCGGAGCTGGGTCCGAAAAAAACGCGGAACTTGATAACGAAACATTTGCGAGTGAGGCGTGTGTCGCATTCAAATCTCTTGTTTATATCCGCCGAGCCTC
Organism: Yponomeuta sedellus; assembly: GCA_934045075.1. Classification (NCBI taxonomy): domain Eukaryota; kingdom Metazoa; phylum Arthropoda; class Insecta; order Lepidoptera; family Yponomeutidae; genus Yponomeuta; species Yponomeuta sedellus. The sequence goes on from OW203727.1 coordinate 112,124, forward strand.
CGCGGCTGAATGATTGATGAGCGCCGCCGCCGTGTCTCTGCGCATTCAACTCGTCTAAGCCGTACCATTCTTTCCGTGTCACTTGGCTAATAACGTGGTACTTGTCACTTGTAGATTCACTGCACTAGTAGATACTCTACAATAATATAGTATCAAGGCTAACATACGTCTCATGTTAAAATACAATTTAAAACATTAGTAAGTAGAGATTGCGAAGCTACATGCAATATGACAATGAAGACTATTACAAGGATGTACTTGTACTAGATATCAAAAATAAATTAATCTTCTAATATACCTAATAATTTGTTAAGCGTTGAAAAATTTAATTTATCTTGATAGAAACCAGAATTTAATTACTACCTACACTGCAACTATTAAAAAAAATGTCTATGTAACCTGCGAATTAGGGTAAGTCACTAAAGCTAGAACAAAAACTTTGAAACAAACCAAAAACGTAGGTAGTTAAACACAAACCGTTAGGCTATTTCCGATGTTTGTGACGCTCGTAACTTGTATCTGACATGCAAGGGGGACCAATTTTTCACCGTGTCTCTATCACGTAGCAATAAGAGGCAAAATCCCGCGGCGACTGGCTTGAAAGCGTCTGTCGGTGACACGCGGCACGTTTTATTGTTATCGGCCACTTTCCACTGCATTCCGCTGCCACGAGCTGCCAGCCCCGTACTTTTGACTATAATTTGGTCAACTTGAGATGCAATTAAGTATTTTATGATTTAAACCAAATGTGCCATAACTTTTCGAGGTCCTCTAGAGTGTAAATAACTAAAGTCTGAATATTTCTTACAACCCAAACAGTAGTTCTTAATGACAAGGCAATTAGGGACACAATAACTCCGAGAGAGGAAGCTGGGCAGGGAGAGCCGCTAAAGGCTCCAATTGTTTTATTAGAATTGCAAAACAATCAAATTCAGGCTTGAGCGAAAACGTGTCCCAGAAAGTTCGAGATAATGTCCTACCGACAGACAAAGAAGCGACTGATCGATTTCAGCCACGATTTTATCTTATTCAATTTGTCCGATGTGATTCTAGGAAGACTCAATAGAACTTGATAGCTCTACGACTGTGATAAGTAGTGATAACAGTAAAGAAAAAACATGTGTGTGTTGGAAAACTTGTACAAAAGAAGATAGATAAGAACAGTTAAGATTTTTTCTAAGATTAACTTTTCATTGAATGACATGACGAAAAGTAGTTCTAGTCGTGTGATTCAAACTCGCTGTATCAAACCGGGCGTCAACTGTGACGTCACTTGGCAACTAAGGCCTCATTATGAATATTGTAATCACAGTGTCTGTGAATGTAACGTATGAATATTAAAAGAATATTATAAGAAATTAGGATATTATTAGAAAACGTTCAGATACGTACGTAAATGGAAAACAATATCTGATAAGTTTCTTGACGACCTCTGTGGCGTAGCGGTAGCGCGTCTGCCTGCCATGCAAGAGGTCCCGGGTTCGAATCCCGGCTGGGAACAAAAAAAAAACCCAGGTCTTGGATGTTTACATGTTTGTGATGTCGTTGTTTCTGGTTCCCACGACACAGGGTACCCTAGTGTGGGGCCAGAAGTAATGTATGTGCTGGTATGTAAATGTTATGTTATGTTATGTTTCTTTATTAGAGATTTCCCAAATATATTGAAATTTGCGAAATCCTGAAAATATTTTTTTAGTTTCGTTCTTGAAAGTTTTCTGTTTTTTTTTATATTCTTTGAATCTACAATTTAAGTTTAAGGCATGTTCCTCATTGCAGGCTCGTAGAGATCATACACGACGAAGGAAATGCAATGTAACAACAAAGTGGCGTAGTGGTAGCGCATCTCCCTACCATGCAAGAGGTCCCGGGTTCGAACCCCGGCTGGGGACAAAAAAACTCCAGGTCTTGGATGTTTAAATTTATTTATTTATAAATTTATTTATTTATATTTATATATTAATGATTCATAGGCCAAAATATTAATGATTACAAAACAAGAAATAAGTACCTCAAGCGCAACTAGGATTGACATAGAGATTCTTACACACACCACACCCAAATCTAACAACACGTCCAGTCAGTAGAGTAGAAGTTTAGAAGTTAGTATAAACAAACAAACAAATAGGTGGTATAAACAAACTAACAATCTTGAACTCTGACGACACCCCCATTTTTCGTTTGAACAGTCTTATATCAAAGAAAATGCACCCTCTTTTACAAAGTATTTTTGTAATGATACTTCCCTTAGAAAACGGTATTCTGTAAAATAGTCTCCCACACACTACACAGAGGCGCGGTCGCGGTGGCGCGACGGACGGGCCGGCCATGCAAGTCGCAGTCAGCTACAATTAATACTTTACTTTGTGCCCCTACCATAAGGTGCAAGTGTGAAAGTGGCAAAGGACAAGTACAAGTGAATCAAGACATAGTGAATGAACCGAGCATTTCGTAGCCAAGTCCTCTTACTTGTTAATCTGTGGATTAATTCTGCTGTAAGTTATATCTTCTTCTTCTTCAGGCTATACTATGTAGTTCACTGCTGGACATAGTAATTTACCGGTTGATTTTTTTAGCATGCGCGCTACTACCTAAGTTCTCCACTGTATGGATTTGTCTAATTTAACGTACTCGGTACTGTCAAATACTGACACTTTGGTGTCTTCATAAAGGTTAACCGTTAGAGTTGACAGTTACCAGTTAAAAGGGCAGATGTTGTGTTTTTTTATGTGGACAATTTCGTGATAGAAAGGCCGATGTGTTTTTTTTATTCACTATTGAGTTTTTATGGTAAGTTTATGTTTTTGAGTAACAAAAATTGTATCGTTAACTCAATTGAATTGTTTAATCTCTTTTTGTTTTTATTGTTATTCGTATTCAACGTACATCGAACTGATGCAGTAAACTATGAATGAAAGAGGGCCTTGCTTATATTTTGAGTGAGCCACCCTAACGCGCGCTTGTTTTTAATTGTATTTATTAAGGGACACCAACACACAAACACATTACAATTTTAACTTACAATTAATAACCTAGAGGGCCGACGTTTGTGCCAATTACAGGTGCGGACAACACTATCAGTTTAACACTGCCGACTTATTTTAACTTAAACACTTAACTTATACCATTCGACTTACAAAGATTTGTAGATACATCTGAAGCTAGCTGAAATCGATTGTAGGTTTACACTCCCCCAGTTGACGTTATATTGGGTCGAAGGGGGGGGGGGGGGGGCGAGTGGTATTGTGTAGTAACAGTGTTGTGTTGTCCGTTGCAGAGTAAGGAGGGGCGCGGCGGCGTGGGCCGCGCGCCGCCGGCGCCGCTGCAGCTGCGCTACCCCTCCGACGACAGGTGACTACAGTCTGTTAGCATTTACAATATAGCTCGGCTACTAGCGGATAGAATCCGATATATTCGTGTAATAGAAATATCGGAACTAATATGACACTTAATTTCGAAATTGGAACTAATACGACACTTAATTTCAAAATCAGAACTCATTCATTAGTACGAAAACCGCCGAAAATTGGCGAAAACCGAAGCCTACTCTAGAGCCCGAGGTATAGTCTAAAAGCTAACAGAACCCTCCACTACATACACGGTGCTATCATCTACGGGGTGCATTTTGAGGTAATGTTAACACTGAGGGCCAAAATTACGTAGATTTTGTATTCAACAAAACATCATTTGTACAAAAATATTACGAAAATATTACAAGACCTAGAACAGAAAGTTTTTAGAGTTTATTTTTGTGAATTAAAGTTATATATAATATCCTGTGTGTATGGATCTTCTCCTGTGTATAGGAGAAATTTGATGTTTACTAAAGATTAGATGCCCAGCAGCGCTATCATGCTGCTGTCAAAAACTGATTCCCTCGTCCTTCATGAGGCTTAGTAGCATGCGGATTCTCCCCAAACCAAACAATTTTTTGTGTTCAGAAAATTATGTAAACACTACAGATTCTTCGATTCGAGGTACATTGCGTTGCAGATTCTACTCATTCTTAGATTCTAGATCAAAAAGCTTTAAAAATGAAAAAAACTTTAAGACATAAGTATAGATAATTGGAACAATTCATATGGTGGGATGAATGTGTCTTCCGAAGTACAGGTACACCTAGTTTAGGAGATAGAGTCAATTCTTTGTATTACCCCATATCACATCTATAAATGTAATCTCTGGATGTACTTATTGTTATTTCCATATATCTACTAACGTAATGTTATCACCATCTTTAGTGTGGTGAGAAATAAAAACTGTCATAGTAAACATGAATTGTAGTTTTATGATGAAACGGGCCCCATGTCATACCATCTGAAGCAGATTAATGCCATTGGCCGGATGGGGAGGCCCTTGAAGAGCAAATTCGTGTCTTGATGGAAGCCCATATCTAGCGGTAAACGGTGGGCTGAAGGACTGGATAGATAAATGAAGGACATTTGTGCAACGTTTCAGATCAGAAGGCTCGTGCTCAACGTGCGCTTCGAGTCCGTCGAGCGACGAGGCGCCGGCGGCGGCGGGCCCGCAGTACCGGCGGCTGGGCGCGGCCGGGGGCGGCGGGGGCGGCGGGGGCGGCGCGCTGCGGCGGCTGGCGCGCGGACTGCTGCTGCCTCCCGATGACGATGACTCCACGCCGCTGGTCGCCGACACCCCCACCACGTCTGTTGCTCCGCCTCTCCTCACTAGCATTAAACAGTTAAAATTACTTTGCTAAATTCCGCCAAAAATCCCACAAGCACCATGCGGTTAGCTAATGCACCGCCCTCCCTCCCACTTTTTCAAACAGAAGCAAGACACGAACACACTAGTTACCCTTCACTATTTTTAGTGACCCTTGGCTAGAGCGGTTGTAGCGGAGCCGAAACGCCAGTTTCTCAATTGATTTTTTGATTTTTTTTGATTGATTGATTTTCAGATTTCTTTATTCATAAGTTTACAATTGCAGTACACGCTTGATACAGTAAACAAGTGCACATTAGTAGCTTAAATGTATAACATTTTTACCAGGCTGTCTTACCTATAAAAAAACATAATACTTACTTAAAAGTTAGGGCTATTTAGATACTAGGATATTAATGAGAATTAATAACAAGTGTATTTATGTGCTTCTTGTTCGAGGTACATTTTTGTCTTAGACATATTTAACCTAGGGACAGACAGAACATACTCAAAAGTATTTATTGTAATAGTCTATTAACTTTGTATACACTATAAAACTTGTTTTAGGGTAGTGTGAAAAATATTAAGCAGATATCAATCGGGCGCATCGCCGTGAGAGTACATTAGATCGGTGGTAGGGTAACGCGCACGCGAAAAGGACCCGTATGCGACTCGACTGTAGTCTGGGGGCCCTATCACGAGTCTGACCACACGGCGTGCGGTACAAGATCGATAAATCGTACAGAAATCATCACAGGCAATGTTAATTATTTAAATTAACACAATCCACATCAGTGACTCATCGCGAACACTCAATCCAACCACGGCTCGCCCTATAACGGGACTCCACCTACCTTGCACCTCTCATGAACGGAGCGCCGATCATGGATAGGGATGGAGGATCGCAGAGCAAAATAAATCGTAGGCGGAGTCCATTACCGAACCGAGACTGGACCGAGCGGCGCAATCAAGATTTAAACGGCTACACCGTGAATAACCATAACGACAGATTGTCGATAGGCCATCTATTAATGTTACTCACCCAACACTAAGTGATGGGGTAAGCGGTACGATAAGTATTTATCGATGTAACTAATATTTTTAAGTCGTGTTTGTCCGATGGATGAAATAAGAATGTTAGGATTGCGAGGATTACTAACTAAATAAAATTTGCGGGTGGCCTTAAGTATAAATTCATCGAGTAGAGGAAATGAGATTTTTTTGTGGAGTTTATATAGGTTAGTCCGAAAGGGGGTATTGTAGGCAATCTTAATGGCTTTATTTTGTACAACTTGTAATTTGTTGTAGTTAGTGGCACAGGTACTACTCCAAACAGGGGCTGCATATGAGATACAAGGGCGAACGAGTGTACTGTAAATTCTAAGTTTGGTATTGGGACTTAAATTGCTTTTTCTGCTTAAGATAGGACTTAAAGCATTTAGAGCTTTTATGCCTTTGGAGCGAGTTGTCATAACGTGGTGTGACCAATTAAGCTTTTTGTCTAAGTGGACACCTAAATATTTTACCGACTGGTTCCATGGGATTTTATAACCATAGAAATTAAGTTTTTTGTCTAATATTTTTCGTTTTCTTGTAAATATGATGGCCTCAGTTTTCTCGCCATTAAGTTTGAGTTTCCACGACGAAAAGTAATTATGTAAGAGTTCAAGTGATAACTGCAGACGATCTATCACGAGGTCAGTGTCACGATCCGACGTGAAGGACGCGGTATCATCTGCAAAGCAGGCTAGTTTGGTTCGTGGTTGGATAGGGATGTCATTAAGGTACAGTAAGAAGAGATAGGGCCCCAAGATTGACCCTTGCGGCACTCCAGCGGGAACTGTTCGGGAAGAGGACCGGACGTCATTTGAATGTACACAGAACGTTCTGTCATTTAGGTAGGATTGAACCAATTTTATTAAGTTCATGGGAACCTCATTGCATACAAGTTTGTGCAAAAGGCCATCGTGCCAAACTGTATCAAAGGCCTTCTCTATATCGAGTAGAAACATGCCTGTAGACTGATGTGAGTTAAGGTGATGGGCAATGTGTTCCGCAACTCTGGCCAATTGTTGGGTGGTGGAGTGGCTTTTGCGGAACCCAAACTGTTCGTTTTTCAATAAGTGTTGAGTAGTTGATATTAAACGCACACAAATTAAGGACTCGAACAGTTTGCTAAGAGTAGAGAGCAAGCTAATAGGGCGGTAACTTACTGGAATACTTGAATCTTTGCCAGGTTTTAGTATGGCAATAACTTTTGCACATTTCCAGGTATGGGGAAAGTAACATAATCGAAAGCAAGCGTTAAATATTTTAGTAAGGAGTATTATAGCTTTTTGGGATATATTTTTTATAAGTGCGTTATGTAGACTATCGCCGCCTGGGGACTTACGTCGCTTCAGTTTTTTGATCTTGTTCCAAATCTCTTTTGGCCTAGTAGGCTTAAAAATGCCTTGTGGGGTAAATAGGTTGATTGTGTCCATTGATGCGTGAACATCAGCAGTGTGGTAGCTTTCCCAGTCTAGCGTAAGGCGCATGTTATAATGGAAGGCATTTGCAAGGGCCTCGCATTTATCCACAACGTCGCAAGCAAGGTTACCTTCACTCAGCTTGAGGGTTGGTATCACTGCTGGTTTACAGCGGAGAGACTTTGCTAGGCGCCATAAATCTGATGATGGGTGGTCTACTTTTGATAGTTTGTCATTCCACACCTTATTATTATGCTCAGTGATTTGTGAATTAACAATGTACTGGAGTTGGTTGAAAGTGGCGCGGAGACTAGCTCGAATTTGAGGATTGGTTTGTTTTTGGCTGAGTCTCCGAAAATAATTCTTGATTTTTATACTGTCTTTGATACTTGATGGAAGGGGCGAAGGGCGATTGCACCGGCTGCTAGAAGGAACGAACTTTTCACGAGCTTCTAATAAAGTGTCTACAAATGATGCAATAGCTGTGTCAATTTCATGTACCGATGTTAAGCATTTTGAAGATAAGAATATGTGTTCATCGAGGAAGGAGCGAAAGCCAATCCAGTCAGCTTTATTATAAAGGTAGCATGTATGTTTTTTATGGACTGTTTTACCACTCAGTGTGCAGACTAGTGGTAAGTGATTAGATGAGAATGCATCAATAGTGCGAGGATCACTTATGTCGTGGATATTTTGTGATAAAATAAGATCGGGCGTAGACGGTTTAAGTACGTCACGATAGTGGATAAGAGTAGGAGTTGAGGGGAAATGGATGATGTAATCATTGTCAAGCATGTGATTAAATAGCGTATTTCCCCTAGAATTTTTATCAGAGCAGTTCCAGTGGGGGTGCTTAGAATTAAAATCACCCATCACCAGTAAGCTGCTGCCAATGCTAAATATTGTGTCCAAGTCGCTGGGATCAAGAGGAAGATTCGGGGACTGGTAAATTGAAAGTATGTGATGTTTCTTACCTGACACTTCGAGTTCAATGCCAACCACTTCCATGTGTCGAGTAGTTGGCATTTTAATTGCCTTGTGAACAATATTTTCATTGACTAGGATAGCCACGCCTTGGCCATGGCCGTTAGGATGTCGATCCAGTCTATGACATTCATAGCCCGGTGTACATATAAAGGTGTTGGTAGAAAGTCTCGTTTCACAAAGTGCTATAATATCAATGCGAAGATCTCTAGCCAAGTCTAGCAGTTCATGAAGTTTAGTGCGGATGCCATCAGCATTTCAAGAAATAATGTTAAGATCACTAGGTTCAGACATAGCGACCAAGATGTGTCAGAACGAGTGTAACTTTATCGAGCATTGAGGTGCAGGACAAGTATTGGTCTTTAATTGTTTTTAAGATATTCAGAATCTGGAGCATCTCGGACACTGATGAGTCGTAAGGTTCGTTTTCCGCCGGGCAGTTGAGTAGAGTTTGAGCGTAGCTGTGTACCTTCGATCCAGCAATGGACTTTGTTACTTGGGACCAAAGGCGTCCGTCGGTGGAAGTTGTAAGCTGGCTGCGCGGGACTTGGAAGGATTTGACTGACTTCTGGTTGAGGTTATCCCGAGGACGTTGGATGCGTTTTAGGTAGTCTTGACGAGCCACACACTGTCGGTAGCTAGCCGCGTGTGATTCTTTGCAGTTACAGCATTGTACATCCATTGTTCCACCCAGTCTGGGGCAATCTGCTGTGAGATGGGTACCAACGCACTTGACACAACGAGGAGGTAGGTTACAGTTTCTGGATGTATGACCAAATTCTTGACACCGGAAGCACTGAGTTCCAAAACTATGTTTTGGTTTGAACTTTTCGATTTCAACTACGCATCGGCAGATGTATCTCAGTCCTTTGAATTTTAATATGTCGGAGCCGGGTGGTAGTTGAACCAGAAATAATGCGTTCGAAGTCTCGGCCAACGTAGAAGATGATTTGAGCTTTGTTATTTTACATTCGGGAAAGCCAAGGCTTGCCAGTTCGTCAGGTAAATCGTCTTCCACGCTACTAGGTAAGCCTCTGATGACAAGCTTAAACGTTTTTTCGTCCTTGCGAGTAAAGGTATGAAATTTTATTTTATCAGCGCTCAGTCCATCCTTGATAATTTGATGACTCGCTGCAGAGTAAGAGTGAACGGCGACTTTGTGGTTCGCTCTATATTTGAGGTGGAAGTTCTTATCGTATTTGGAGATGAGATCTTTAATGGTGGTGTGGGTCCAGTTACTCTCAATGTTGATAAGGATTGGAGGTATACGATGGGGTTCCGTCTTGGTACTCACATGGGGTTGTTGCTCGTGAGAACAATCATCAAGCGGTTGGTCCGATGATAGTTTGCCAAATCGATTCGATGTCCGAGGTCGTTGATCCAATGTCTTAGGTGATGCAGCGGTTGCTGTGCGCTTCGGACTTTGCCATTTCTCAGGTTCACCATCAGCTGCTCTTTTATTTGATAACGAGCCAGTCGATGACGTTCTGGTGAGAAACTTGTCCATTCCGCTAAGGTTGGTATCGATATTGCAAATTATCGATGTCGGTATCCATCACTAGTGGATGTCAGAAAACGTATAGGCGTGCGGTAGGAGTTAAGAAATACGTGTGTCTTCTGTGAGCGACAAGCGACGAGTGTTTCTCAATTGGGAGGTCGTGGGTTTGAGTCCCGGCATGTAAGAATGACTTATTTTCAAGTGAATTTTTTTTTCTATTTTCTCTTGTCAGCTCCATTACAATCTGTAGTTATGACTACAATAAGTAACTCTGGCGATTCGTTATAATTTTCGTTGCGTTAATTTAAAAACTAGCAGAGCGAGATCCATCGACCTGCATCCTCCTTCTTCAAAATGTTTGAAGTGAATGTTTGGGAAGTTATAGCTGCAAAAATAAATAATTTTTTTTTTAACTATTGGTGAGACATTGAACTAAGTATCTATATATAAGCAATACCACTCGGGAAGTATGTGAAGTGATAGCATACCTCAGCGCCCACTACATACAATGGCCCAACTACTAGGCTAAGTGCGGGAATCACAGGTCTAAACTACGTTAACAAGCAACTAACCTAGTTGCCCAGCCTCGAAGCCCAAAAACACCAACAGAACCGATGCTTCAAACTTTTGTCCGCGTTGGGCGTCCGCACTCTCTCCTAGCTAAGCGTTCATTGTTGAAAGGGTGGTACCACATACTAAACTTAAAAAGAAACCTGTGACGGCGATGTAGGGTTACTTTAAAGAAGGAAAACTCTCTACAATATACGTCGATATTACTTCCGTAAAGCAGATAAAGTCTTTTACGGAACCTTACAATGCGTGTGGCTCGACATATTTTATGTTTGAACAAATTACGAGTCATTTTAGTTTTCTTTTATCATGTCCTGGTATCGATGATGGCGTACGATACTTCTGTGCATGACGTGCTTCCGATATCGTAGACATTGATTCTCTTATGTTTTAAAAATTAATTCAACAAGCAATGGAAATATTTAGCCCAGACTCGCAAATTTATTTATTTTATGCCACACCTGGCAATAAAGTGGCTTTTTCCGCACGCTGCGCGTACGGAAAAAGCCGCTTTCTGGCCAAGTGTAGACGTAAAAAGATGTACACAACACGGGAGGTAATAAAGAAAGCTCTCGATCGCATATTTACGTCCCTCGCTTGCAGCTCGGGCCGCAAACTTCTGCGATCTCGGCCTTTCTTTGTATTACCACCCTAGTTGTGAAATGTACTATTATAACATATTTGCTCGTAAAGTGGTTGTAATTACACCAATTTCAATATCGTAATGTATCTCATTCTGTACTTGTGCGATAATGTAATGTAAAAGGCACGTGTTTTTTTTTAAATAAAGTTTTAAGATACTCCGTCTAAAAATGAACGATACTTTTAAAAATCTTAGCAAAGAGGTTTTATGTCAAGAAAGTGGTCAATATTTTATGAATAAAATTAACTTTGGGAAATAAAATATAACAAATAAACATTTAATTCTTTAATTTAATTAATTTTGACAATAAATTACAACCATTTATCTGTACCAAAAACACAAAAATATTAATTTACTTTATTAGTAATACTGGCTGTTTTTGTACCTTTGCCTAAAAAAAGAAGTTGATGCGCGCGCATCGCTTATTTGTGGACAAGTCGTAGATAGGACAAGTAAAAATAAATCCGCTCGCTTTTTCTTTTCGATGTATTGTTTTTATTTGAAAATGTCGTCAAGTAGTGATGATAACAAAGTCAGAGTTTTATTAATTTCCTCGTAAATATATTATAAAACGTCGTATGACATACGTGCGCTTTGAAAATTACAGCCTCTGCTTCCTTATAGCCCTCGCCGATGGCTCGGGCTAGTAATATCGCCTCGGCTGTAATTTTCAACTTACCGCACTTATATCATAATGTACTATAATTGAAAAAAATAAAAAACAGGATTTAATTTATTGTTTTAGAAAATTTACCATAGTAGCGTTCGATAACACGTATTTTTGGCATATGGATTCTAGTCCGAGCACTCTCCCGCTGGGCTACGTGAACGAGGCAGCGGCACCCTGCCGGGACCGGGACCGGGACCGGGAACGCGACCGGGAGCGAGATCGGGAGCGCGAGTTCGGCGATCGAGAGCGGGACGCCAGGGACCTCGACTGGTGAGTCTACGTTATACCGAGTATACGAGTTCACTGCCAACCTGGAAATTCCAAGCCGCGCTGTTAGGCACAGGCCGTTTCTCAGAGTGAGACGAGAGAAGTTCTCTTTTAGAGAGTACGCAAAAGAATAAGTAAACTACAGAATAGTAATGTCCATCGTCTCATATTAAAGCTCTGGGAATCGGAGTAAAAATTCCTCGAAGAGACCTACAAACTTTTGAGCATAAAACTGTTAATTTAAAGAAAGAGATTGAACGACTATTTGACTATCGCTCATACAATATTGCCGTCTTCTTCTTCTTCAAGCTATGTTATTCCACTGCTGGACATAGCCGTCCCCTAATGAGCGCCATAGCGCAACGTTGTTCCATCATTGGGGGTAATGCCCATAATCCCCACGCTGGGCATGCTGGGCACGGGTCTCTTCCTGCGATGCAGGAAGAGACCCGTGCCCTAGCAGTGGGGACATAAAAAGGGGCATCATCACCATAAGAAAGAGTATTTATTGTGAATCATACATGGGGTAAAATTATGCAATGAGTGGAATTTGCAAATTGGCATCTCCAAGTATTACTTTAGCAGGTGTGTGACTTTCGGGACAGAAATATTAATAAAATTTAACTGTAATAAAATTTAATTTAAAATTTAACTAAAATAAAAGTCAATATTTTGACAAAACTAAAGATCTAACTTAAATTACCTATTTTCAAAGAACTCTTTGGAACTATAAAACCAGTGATCTAATAGCCACACCATATCATATCATTAGAAGTTTTCATGTGTTCCCTTGCTGAGCAAATGTTCCGGTTGCTCGTTCCAGCGGCGCGTCATCGTCGTCGTGTTCGTCCCGGTCGGGCAACAACAACCGCGCCCCCCCCGCGGCGGCGGCGCCCCCCCCGCAGCCGCCGCCGGCGCCCGCGCTGCCGCCGCCGCACGAGCTAGAGCCGCAGCTGCAGCACGCGCCCTGGTTCCAGCACGGGCTGCCGCGCGAGGTGAGCCGCTCCCGCGTCGCGTGCGCTAACCGCTTTCAGCTAATCGCTAATCGCACAAAAGCACGGCAGTATAGATCTAGCATGCGTATCGAGATTATGTTCGTAGCTCGCGTAAGATGCCGATCGAAATCGTGCAGCAGAAAACCAATGGTGATTTTTTTTCCCCTAGCGGAATAGTGGGGAGGGATATTTCCACGGAACAGCTACAATTTCGATAGTAAATCGCAGAATTTAATAAAATAAGTAAATAATGCGGTCGTTATATTTTGATACACTTACAAAATCACGCAAACGCATTAGTAGGTACGTTAAACATGGAACGCCTGTCGAGATAAATCTTTACCCGTTTCATAAATTTTTTTCTGAAATATTAAATTGCCCTCAGCACGAAAGGGACTTTAAGAACCGACGACAGTGTGGCATGAACGTTCCGTATTTGTGTATGTCGGCAGATCGCGCTGGAGGTGCTGCTGCGCGCGCCGGCCGGCACGTTCCTGGTGCGCGCGTCGCGCTCGGCCGCGCCCGCGCTCGCGCTCAGCGTGCGCGTGCCGCGCGGCGTCGCGCACTACCTCATCCTGCGCGCGCCGCACTGCTACAAGATCAAGGTCAGTGTGCCCGCGCTCGCGCTCAGCGTGCGCGTGCCGCGCGGCGTCGCGCACTACCTCATCCTGCGCGCGCCGCACTGCTACAAGATCAAGGTCAGTGTGCCCGCGCTCGCGCTCAGCGTGCGCGTGCCGCGCGGCGTCGCGCACTACCTCATCCTGCGCGCGCCGCACTGCTACAAGATCAAGGTCAGTGTGCCCGCGCTCGCGCTCAGCGTGCGCGTGCCGCGCGGCGTCGCGCACTACCTCATCCTGCGCGCGCCGCACTGCTACAAGATCAAGGTCAGTGTGCCCGCGCTCGCGCTCAGCGTGCGCGTGCCGCGCGGCGTCGCGCACTACCTCATCCTGCGCGCGCCGCACTGCTACAAGATCAAGGTCAGTGTGCCCGCGCTCGCGCTCAGCGTGCGCGTGCCGCGCGGCGTCGCGCACTACCTCATCCTGCGCGCGCCGCACTGCTACAAGATCAAGGTCAGTGTGCCCGCGCTCGCGCTCAGCGTGCGCGTGCCGCGCGGCGTCGCGCACTACCTCATCCTGCGCGCGCCGCACTGCTACAAGATCAAGGTCAGTGTGCCCGCGCTCGCGCTCAGCGTGCGCGTGCCGCGCGGCGTCGCGCACTACCTCATCCTGCGCGCGCCGCACTGCTACAAGATCAAGGTCAGTGTGCCCGCGCTCGCGCTCAGCGTGCGCGTGCCGCGCGGCGTCGCGCACTACCTCATCCTGCGCGCGCCGCACTGCTACAAGATCAAGGTCAGTGTGCCCGCGCTCGCGCTCAGCGTGCGCGTGCCGCGCGGCGTCGCGCACTACCTCATCCTGCGCGCGCCGCACTGCTACAAGATCAAGGTCAGTGTGCCCGCGCTCGCGCTCAGCGTGCGCGTGCCGCGCGGCGTCGCGCACTACCTCATCCTGCGCGCGCCGCACTGCTACAAGATCAAGGTCAGTGTGCCCGCGCTCGCGCTCAGCGTGCGCGTGCCGCGCGGCGTCGCGCACTACCTCATCCTGCGCGCGCCGCACTGCTACAAGATCAAGGTCAGTGTGCCCGCGCTCGCGCTCAGCGTGCGCGTGCCGCGCGGCGTCGCGCACTACCTCATCCTGCGCGCGCCGCACTGCTACAAGATCAAGGTCAGTGTGCCCGCGCTCGCGCTCAGCGTGCGCGTGCCGCGCGGCGTCGCGCACTACCTCATCCTGCGCGCGCCGCACTGCTACAAGATCAAGGTCAGTGTGCCCGCGCTCGCGCTCAGCGTGCGCGTGCCGCGCTCGCGCTCAGCGTGCGCGTGCCGCGCGGCGTCGCGCACTACCTCATCCTGCGCGCGCCGCACTGCTACAAGATCAAGGTCAGTGTGCCCGCGCTCGCGCTCAGCGTGCGCGTGCCGCGCGGCGTCGCGCACTACCTCATCCTGCGCGCGCCGCACTGCTACAAGATCAAGGTCAGTGTGCCCGCGCTCGCGCTCAGCGTGCGCGTGCCGCGCGGCGTCGCGCACTACCTCATCCTGCGCGCGCCGCACTGCTACAAGATCAAGGTCAGTGTGCCCGCGCTCGCGCTCAGCGTGCGCGTGCCGCGCGGCGTCGCGCACTACCTCATCCTGCGCGCGCCGCACTGCTACAAGATCAAGGTCAGTGTGTTCGCCCTACCTCCTCGCGCCGCATAACCTACAAGAGTTTTATATGTTTTAAAGTTATATTTCTTTAAAAAAAAGGCCCTAAGTCCGTACTTAGAAATATAATATTCGTTTTAATGCATTAACCCGTGTTAATGCATTAAAACGAATATTATATTTCTTTATGTTTTAGTATGTACCTATGCGATCAACTTACGAATGCTGTTGCATGCCTATGAGTAGTGCACAGATCAGGCCCGAAATTATTTGTTATGTTATAAATAATTTATTTTTATCTGTGTACTGTTGGCGTGTTTATTATCAATACATAAATAAATAAGATCAGTCTGTTTTTTGGCGCCGGGAGTATTATTAATTTATTCTCATAAGGTGCAAAAACAACAATTCATGTACAAATACACCATGCGTTATGCTAAGATACCTACCTAAGTGGTTTGATAAGTTTATGACTCAGAAGAGCAAATACTTGTTATTTGATGTTAAACCTGTTAGCATACTTTAGTGTTTACCAATCACTAAAATATTAGCTTCTGTTTCAGTTTTCAATTCCTTGATTGCTAAAAATCTTCAATCATTAAGCTTATTAAGCATATCTACATGTCTGGGAAAACGCAGAATTCGCAGGACGTAATTTGACAGAAATTAGTAACCAATTTTCGAAGTCGCGATATGAAACAATGCTGCTGCGTAGTAAGATCCAGGTTTTGGCTTTCCCCAATAAATCGATGATGGAAAAATTAAAGCTAGAACATTACAGAGTAGAGGGGAAAGGCTTAGAACTGAAGATATCATAATTATACTATTTTTATTTTTAATGCACTAACCCGTGCTATGGACAATTTTAAAAACCTATTTAGAGGCTAAAAATTCCACCCATGCCGGGATTCGAACCCGCGAACTCTGGCTATCCGTGCCAGCGTTCTTTCCGACTGAGCCAGTTGAAAACTCTGTTAGGCTTATCTGTTTTGAAAATAATAAATATGGCATTACTTAGTTAGTTCTTCTTCTTCACCCAATTTTTCAATCTTTAGCTTGGCCGTTTATTAAATAAACATGTTGTTTTTAAAGTGAATAATATTATTGGGTTTGAAATTCAAATTCCTAAAAAAAATTGAACCTCACTACTTGTAAATTTTGTATCCAGCTAGTTCATCTTTTATACAAACAGGATCCTGGTGGTGGCGGTCTGTAACCAGGGGGTTGAGTCTCTACAGTGCATAGTTGTTGTCCGGTAATGGTGGTTTCATTCACACTATTGGTAGGCTGGTAACCAATCGCGTTGCGATGGTATAACCAGTGCTACTTAACTCGACGCCTCGCGCTATTCGGTCTTCTTCGCATGAAATGCCTATTTAATTTGCACGGGTTACATCACTGGAATGGCATTGTACTGTTGTTGCTTTGTAGAGTACGAAATTGAAGCAAATAACAAACATTGTCGTAATATCTTTCTATTGACAAACCATGTAATTTTGTGAAATGAAAAGAAAAGGTTTTATTCAAAGTAGCACAGAATTTGCTGCTTAAAAACTTCGCTGCCACCTGAACAACTCCCAAATTTCAACCAGGAGGCCAAATATAATAAAAAAGTGTTTTTAACTTTAATTTTGTTGATTATATACTTCCTTCATATACTAAGAAAATTAACCTTAGGGGGGGATGGTATTTAGTGGGAGGGGGAAATGCACGCACCGGTGCGTGTTAGGCACTAGGTATGAATTTTTCCTTGCCGGTGCCTAGCACGCATCGGTGCGTTTTGAGCTTATTACAGGTTTTATTGTTTTCTAAATTATACGCATATGCATTTAATCAACTGTAGCTTTTATTACGCACCTTTAACATACTGCAAACAAAACACGAATCTTAAATAATCTTTTACAGCTAACAAGCAAACATTTTTTATATTCAAACATTTATATTTCTGCACGATAATTATCGAAGCATTGAACACATAATCCAGGCTTATCAATACAAGCGTCGCAGTACCAGGGAGTGTCAGTACGCTTTTTGTTCTTGGTGCACTGGCGGCATGGTTTTCGCTGGAGTCGCCCATTTGGTAAAGTTTCAACAGATTTTTTTATCTGATGAGGAACCAGTTTTCTTTGGTTTGATGGTCTTTCAGGCAGATTTTCTGGTAGCAGAGCATTTATGATATTCAACCGGTAATCGTACAGAGCCATTTTTGGTTGTCCAGAAATTTGTTATAAATCTTCATTGAATTGAGGAGAAGGAGCTGGAACGTATGAATTTCTACCTTTAGATTCCAACGTTAAGTTTTTCTTTCGCAAGGATAGAAGGATAAGAGCTGGTCTTGCCTGTCTACTCCTGATATATAGTCGTTATATTTTGATATGGCTTCTGGCTTTTGAGTAACCTGGCCTCGTTTGTTTGCGACTGGCACCATTTTGTCTTCATATTGGGTAGTAATATAAAACACAGGGCGTTTGTCTTTCCACTTGCCAACATGCACTCCCGAAACATTGAACAGTTTTCCCCTTTCTTCAAAGTTTTTTGGACTACTTCACGAGGATTTTCTTTTAAATCTTTTCGCAAAGTGCCAGTGCAGTATGTACTATGATCAAGCAGTTTTTTCGCCAAACCAAAACTGTTATAGTAGTTATCCAAGTATAGTTCATGGCCATTAGTTAGTTTTTCCTGAAGAAGCTGCATGACCACTTTTTTGGCATGGCCTTTTCCTGCGACCTCTGTGTCTTTTCCGCCTGCATATACTCGGAATTTTAAAATCAAGCCATTTGGTTCTGTCAGCATACACAATTTTATGCTATATTTATGGCGTTTGTTCTTTATGAATTGCCGAAAACTCAATCGCCCTCTCCACAGTATCATACTTTCATTCAGGGACAACTGCGCTGCAGGATAATAGCATTTTCAGTCATTTTGTTGTTGAAATAATCAATAATACTCCGGATCTTAAACAAAGGGCCCTCGCTCTGTTCCTCTGAAGAAAAATGCAAGCATCTCATTATGAGCAGAAACCTATTCCTGCTCATTTGTTGTCCAAATATTGGTATAGAGAACAACCTATCCGTTTTCCAGTAGTCTTAAATTCGACTGAGAGGGATGGTTCCCATGTGAAACAACAACCCAAGTAAAATCCTTAGTTCAGGAACGGCAATCGGTTTCCATCCAATTATCCTTGAAAAGTCTCTTCTTTGTTCTTCTTGTCTACCCTCAGTTCTTTGTCTTTTATTTTTGTCCATCAATCTTTGTGTCTCCATACAAATCATGGACAGAAAATCTTCTGTAAAAAAGAAGTTTTAATAATCTATAGGACTTGCTCCAGTAACATCACCGAAAAATTGGTTACAAATTTCGTAAAATTTATTTTTTTCATATCGCAAGTTGCTGTCCAATTAGAAGTTGAGCCTGCTGCAGATGGCTGATTTGATTGGATATGCTCCTGTGAATCTGATGCAGGTGATGGGCTTCACTGTAGGTCTTGATCCTGAGCTGGAGGTGGCAATTGATGTGTATTTTAAAAATTTTAACTTCCTCACCTTCACTCTCTGATGCCGAATCTTCCTCATCAGGATGGAAATCATCCTCAGAGTCAGTGCCATATAGTGCCTCTTCTATATCACTGTCTCTTGTTACATAAAACACCTGTTTTCACCGCCTTTTAGATCAAGAAGGGCCCTGTTCAGAGTCCATCTTTATCGCGAATAAAAACAAAACCGTTCAAGATACGAAAAAACCGCAAAGCTTCAACGAAATATTTAGAGTTCAAGCGCAGTGCCGCTGCACAAATTATAATCCTGGCCCAATGCCGGCGCTGCAAACATTGAAAGAACTTTACTAGGCGTTAGCACGCACCGGTGCGTGGTCGGCCCCTTGCTTGAGCTATCTCCACACGCACCGGTGCGTGGGTGGCAGCAAAGTTGCGTTACAATTTAAACTAGATCATTTTGGAGAAAAAATGGGCAAAAAACTTTGTCTTTTCAAAGTCCTTAATTAACATAGTTTACATAATTATTATAAAACATAGAACTCATACATTTCGACCTGGACAAATGATCTTGTTGTGTAAAATGTATTTCTTTATCCTAATTTGGGGTGAGAACGACCCATCGCGGTGTGTAGATCATCAACATCATCATAATCAACCCTTTGTGTCCCCACCGAGGGGCACGGGTCTCTTCCCTGAGGAAGGTATAGGCCATACTCCACCACGGGGGCAAAGTCCGGATAAGTGGAGGCTTAAAAGACTAGGGGCTGGTCTTACTGTCAGAATTTTTTTAGCCGCTCTAAGGCCTATGACTTGACTTAACGATGTGTAGCGGTGTAGATATTATAAAGTGTAGTGGCGTTGATATCATTGTTTATTTTAGTTACTTCCATAGTGTTATGTCCTATGGCATACTATTGTGGGGACGGGCTGCAGATATTGAGACCATCTTTGTCTTGCAGAAGAGAGCGATCAGATACATTTATAAGCTAGGCAGTAGAGATTCGTTAAGAGATTTCTTTGAAGAAACTAACATCCTGAGAGTTGCCAGTCAGTATAGATATACTGACTGGCAACTGTCAGGATGTTAGTTTCCTGACGTACATAATGTACGTCAGGAAAAATATCAGTAACTTTAAAACTTTGGGTAGCCAACACAATGTAAATACTAGAAATAAACATAAATTTCGTTCCCACTATTTAGGCTGGCAAAGGTTAATACATCCTTCATGGGGCATTGTATACGCTTCTATAATAAAATCCCTGAAGATATATTAAGCTTGACTGAATCGCGGTTCAAAAAATATGTTTAGCACACTTTGTGCCAAAAGGGCTACTATAACATAAAGGATTATCTAGCTAGATGACAATGAGGTCTGGAATTAAAGCCAGTACAAAGTATGAGTTCTATGTTTTATAATAATTATGTAAACTATGTTAATTAAGGACTTTGAAAAGACTAAGTTTGGAGTTTTTTTGTCCATTTTTTCTCCAAAATGATCTACATTTTGAAATGGACACCTAGTTTGAATTGTAACGTTCATTAAGCCGCAGCTTCTGCGCTACTTTGAATAAAACCTTTTGATTTCATTTCATAAATTAAAGAAAACCACCTCTTCACTTCTGGCAGGGCTTCACGAAAGAGTTCACGACGCTGACGGCGCTGGTGACGCACCACAGCGTGATGCCCGAGCTGCTGCCGCTGCCGCTGCGGCTGGCGCGCCCCGCCCCGCGCCCGCGCGACTTCCCCGCCGACCTCTGACCGCCGCCGCCGCCGCCGCCGCGTGACGTCACCGCGGCGGCGCCCCGCGCCCGCGACCACCAGGCCAAGGACCGGCGGCACGCCATCCTCAAACTGTTGACGTTCCCGCGACACGCCAGCTCGGCCGACCCATCCTGAAAATAAAACACCCGCGATCTCCCATCGTTTATGAAGTTAAGTTGGAGCGCTGTTAGCTTGTACTGTGTCGACAGTACAGTGGCGTCCGAGTCTGGGTTAGCTAGTGATTGTTCTTTGCACAGTAAAGGCTCCGACTCTGTATATCAGATGCTATGGATCCGCATTGAAACAAAAAATATACGATAAACTTAGCTGTTAAATCCTGAGCTACTTGAACTAACAAAGAGGACATACCACCACAAAACCACTACAAAACGCATAGATTACGACATTACTTATTTTATTACAATCAAACAAACGCGGTGTTTGCGAGTGGTGTGCTAGCTTACTAAAGGGTAGAGGTGATTAGATGAAGACTAAGCCGCGGACGGCGCAGTGCATGTGATCGCTTGTAATATTTATTAAAATACAAAAGAAACAAAATTATCTCGAGTCACGCAGCCGAGTCACTAAATTATTGTGTGTTGTCTAGTTACTTACTGTTGATAAGTATAGTTTTATAAATATTGTGATAAATTACACAACTAGAATTTTATATGCAACTGTAAAAACGTATTAAATGTATAATAGAGAACTGTGTATAGGTATTTCAGTATAAGGATGACTAGGTTATATTTTTTATTGATTTAAAATAGGAATTGAACGACAGCACGATTTTATTTAATCACAATTTTCAAATTCATCGGTGTATTTTTTAATATTCTAGTCGTGAATTTAAAAGTGAAACGTTTGGCTTTACTCAATGATAAATTGTTTGCGATCACCGATGTTTGTCCCACGTGTTATGTACATTTTACTAGGTATAATCTCGAGGACTATCAATATCAAGTTGCCTTTTAGTGTGTACCTCGATTGTTGAATAATGCCTTATGTCGCCACAGACTTGTTAATCCAAGATTAGCTCTAGAGCTCTGCTGTTGATGTTAGAACAAAATGTTACAAGTATCAACTTAAGTGTTGGATTGAATCAAATGATACGTAAATGTACACATAGTTATGAAGTATGAAACCTGATTAATAACACTTGACTCGTTGTAACAGTCTATTCCTAGTTTTATATTTGCAGAGTATAGTCTCACTAATAAAAGTTCTTTCTCTGAGCAATGATAGAGTTGAAGCTCAATACGGAACATAATAATTAATTTATTCACATAATAAACCCACTTAAATTTAAATTCTGATCCGGCCTTTTATTTTAAAGCTGTTTTAACAATAATCATGTTTACTGCAGAGACCTATACTGCTTGTTACTGCTACCTGCAGTAACTGCAGCAGCATGCCGCAAGTAAGGAGAGCATCAAGCAACAGATACTGTCATGTCTCATACAAGTCATGACCCAGCAGTAGTCCCTTGTTAGCTTTGTTTAATCTACGAAGTCAATTATTTTGGGAATTCCACCAGATTCCACCTCATATGTACAGAGAAAAAACAAGAAATACAAGCTTGAAATAAAAAAAAACTATTAATACATTGTAGACTTTTAGTCCGGATCTACTTACGGGTGTTGTTATATCGGAAAAGTCCGACCAGGTTTCGCTCCGATTCGCAGAGCTTAATCATGGTGAGCAGAGACGGAAAGTCTACAATGTGTTTTGCTTACGAAAGTTTTAGTTCAAAAATATTAATACATTATACATCAAACGTAACTAATCGCGATTTTTTATTAGGTACCTAAAACGTTACCTTGAAATACTATTGCAATGCAATGCCATCTAGTGGCCAGCAGTAGCTTCAATAGGTCTTGTGCGCTGACCGCGGCAGATAAAACACACACCAAAAACTTTCTCAAGCTAGCAAGTTTTCAGCCGAGAGGAGATGGCGGTACCAGTTACATACCGGTTGTAATACCGGTGGTTAGAGGTAACGAGGAAATCGCCTTATTGAAGTGAGATACAAATTTAACTTTGTAATCTATTATGACTCACTGTATTGATTTGCATAAAAATTAATGGGTAAAAACGAAGTAGGTACCATTAAATCAGTATAATGAACATAGTGCAGAAGAGAAAGTTATCGTTGTATCGTTGAAGTTAACACATTTAATTAACTCGTTACGTCTCGAAAAATCGGAATAATCACATTTCATACCTTACGCCATATTAAAACGGAAAGTAAAACAGAAGCGGTCCTGGCCTAGCAGAACCGAGTGATTGGAATCAATCACTTGAGTTAAGCAACATAAGGCGCGGTCAGGTGCAGTATGGGTGACAGTCCCGTGACTACCGCCAGTGGCATTTTTCCGAGCGCTTCCGTGCTTTCCAAGGCACATTCAGCCGTTGGTGCCGGCTATCATGTAATGGCAGTCGTTAAGCCATGTCAGACGCCTCATGGGCGGCTTGATAACTTCTGACAGTAAGGCCCGCCACTGTCTTACAATCACCCACCAAACCGGACTTGGCTCTCGTGGTGGAGTAAGGCCTAACCTTCCTGCGATGCAGGAAGAGACCCGTGCCCCAGCAGTGGGGACATACAAGGGTTGAAATCGATATCGATTTCGAAAAATAGCAATAATCACAATTCATATCTTATGCGATATTACATTTCTCAAAGCTCCCAATACTTTTCTTCACGGGCTACGAGACTTCACAAAACTTCCAATACCTCGCTACACAAGCTACGTGGTGCTACGACGTTTCAAAGAACTTCCCATGCTTCGCTATGTGTGCTACGCAAAGCTACATGGCTTCACAACTCTCAGTACTTAAGGTCATAACCTTGCGGCTCTAAGAGGTTTCGCAGAGCGGGCATTACCTTGTTGCAAATGATACGCGCTATTACAAACAAAGCTTCAAAGAACTCTCAATACTTTGTTACAGGTTTGCGCGGTGCAGCTAAAGTATCTTACGTTTCCCAGAGACATCCCCAGTCTGTGTAACTCAAAATTATTCACTAGCTGTGCCCCGCGGTGTTATCTGCGGTTTATCGATTTTCCCATGGGAATATAATATTTTCCCGCAGTAAAACGTAGCATATGTGTTAATCCAGGGTGTCAACCAAATCCATCTAAAATTTTATCAAACTCGCTCTAGCCGTTTAGACTTAAAGAAGTAACAAACATATACATTCACAAATTGTCGCCTTTGTAATATTAGTGTGATATGATAAAAGTAGAAACAATGGTGTTTCTCGAGTCCTCATTTTTTGGTTAACACATATGTGTTACACACGTCCTAATATTAGGATGAAGTACGATTGCTCCCTCTCGTAGTTAAGTGACAAAATATGCAAGCATATGCAAAATAACATATTTTAAACTTTCGCGACTTATATACATAGAAAATTTTTGGAATTTTTAAAATTTTTTATTTTACCTCTTCTCGTGACCACGATGACTGAAACGTCGTCGAAATGTCGAGGTAAAATAGCAATAAATTACTACGCGATTAAGCCCCGAAAACATTCTAACCATATGCAAAATACTGTTAAAAGCTATATGTTAATATCAGAGGATTCTTTTTACCCTCACTAAACGACGATCATGTGATGAAGTATAGCTGGATATAGGCGTGCACAGACTAACGAACGTGATCTGAAGTCTATATCGTTACAAATATTAATTTCCAGCGCCGAGCGCGCAGCGGAATTATTCCCAACTTTGGCAGTTTTTATAACGAAAAAATAAGTTCATAATTAGTTAGTGAAACTCATCCTTGCACCGAAGTGACTAAATAAATTTTATTAACAGCTAGACTTATTGAAAGTTTTCACCAAATTCAATTTAAAGTTTCAAAAGTTGCCGTCTATGGAAAATTGGATGTGAAATTCACTGAAAAGGTTTGTTAGGATTGTGGGATTCCCTGTTCTCTCTTTCTCACCTCTCTGAGGCATAAGTGTGAGTATATGTAATGTAATATTGTACTGAAATAGAGTGTTCTGTGCGAGATAGAGTGACATGCGATCTTTCATGGAGTCTTCTTAACAATACGACCTCTACATATCACTCAGCTGCTGGCTTGCCGGACGGGCGCGGACAAGACCCGTTGTTAACAAAATGTTACATTAGATTCATTTCGTGTTATTTGTGTTTTGTAACAAAGGCAATAAAACTTGTCTCCGCGACAAACTGTCTGGCAATATGTTGTTTTCCTTAAGAACCTCACGAGACCAATCGATTTCGATACAACAGCGTGGTTTTACATCTCGTTGTTTACTATAGAGATCGGCTTTTTCCTTAATGTCGTTCGTTCGGAAGCAGTCACAGACTGAATGTCATTTTCCTTGATAAAGTGGTGCAAGTGAGCGCTGCGGACGATGAAGTTAGGCGAATGCGGCGCACGATCGCGCGATATGCGATCACGTGCGGCGCCGAGCGAAGCGAATAACTTCCGCCGCGGCCCTTTGTTGCTCCTCTGCCACTCTGCACGCCGCTAGCTTATCATTTGCCCGGCTATTTAAAACATAAACAATATCATGAGAAGGTTATGCTCTCTATTATGCCCCTGTAAAGTGGCTAATAATTGATTCATGTAAAGAAAATGCTCTAAAGACTCAAAAGGTTTTTTTTGACAATTCAACTAAGGAAGTAATGTCTTTACGTCATGTGATAAGCGTATTTCCTGTAGGTGCCACTCTTGAAGCCTATGGTAGTTTTATGTATTGTAATGAATAATGTTCTCGTAAATATTCGACGTTACTATTCGTGCTTAGGTATTTCGTTACGTAGTAATATGGTTCGCAGCTATTCTAACTGCAGGTTAATTGCTTATAGGATGTGCTATATCAGTAAGCAGAGCCTGAACCGACGCGACAATATAATCTAACTGTCGGATTAACGCTGTTTATGGACCCGTTAGGTGCCCCAGCGTCGTACGTGCACACGTTTGAGATCATCACTTAGTAACAGAGCGCACAATATTCATGAAAAACGGAATAAAACAGTAAAACGAGTAATAGCTTGTTCAAATATTGAAACTGCAAGGAGTTCGCAGCGGGAAAAACTCCTGAAACTTACAATAAAATTAATATTAAAGTTTTCACCTTCACGTAGCAGCCGCTAACTCGGAGGCGGCGACGACGGCGGTGCGGGGCGCGGGGCGCGGGGAGGGGGGCCGGATTATGCCTAACGAAGTTCTGCGCGGATTCATCGAGGTTTAATCACATTTTGTGCAGGTAAGTTTTAATAACGCGCGGCTGACTGGAGCCCCTCCGCGTAATTAGCGCTACTTTTTAACGTTACTTCGACCGTGCGCGGCCAGTTTTGTTTCGCCCGGTCTAATTACGGGGAGTCATTCTGTGGTCGTTTCGAAAGTTTGCCATTGTAGACGGCGCTCCTGCGCGCTGGCCGGAGTGGGATTCATTGAGAATCCATATCATCTATTTCCTTACTTCAGTACATAGCGCTATTTCTAAAGGAGAAGTTAAACAGACACGGGAGGAATGTCAACCCGCGCCTCACGCCTCACGCCTCACGCCCCGCCTCGAGTGATCGAGTTAGGGCGCGCGAGTGACGTCATGAATACCAAGACTCTTGCTAATTGCGCCGCTACCTGTTATTAATTGATTGGCCTTGCAAGGTACTACTAGATAATTCCAATGACTAGGACTATATAAATATTATTTGCCACCTATTTGCTAAACCCATGTATTGATAATCAAACCTTTTTACTTTTTTAAAGATGTATCAGTAGTTTAGCTGAAATATCATAATTGATTTATTTTAGACATTTTTTTCCAATAAAAATAAAAGGTACGAATAAAAAGTAAATAAAAAGTAAGAAGAGTAGAAGAAATTTAGAAGGTTTTGGTTGTGATTTTTATTTAGTTTGGGCGCTTTACGAGGCAAACACGTGTATAACTTATTCAATTTTTTTTCCACCCTATGTTCGGTTAGATATACACCTTTTTAGTTTGTTGTTTGTTTGTTATTTAGTTTCTTTATAATCTGTCTTTTATTTAAGGTATTTCCTTAACCAGTGTCAAAATATCATACAAACCACACGAGCTTTTACTGCATTAATATAATTTAAATTGAGTTAAAATGCAAATAGAAGTTGATACTCGACTAATGAACGACTTTACTCGTAAAGATAAAAAAGAAAAGATAAAGAGACAAAAATAAATCAATTACGAATAAATATCTTTGATTTAATTGCCCTCAGGCGCGGTAATGTGCAGGATGGGTGACCGTCCCGTGACTATCGTTTCCGTGCTTCGCAAGTCAAACTAAGTCGTTAATCCATGTCAGAAGCCTCTTGGGCGGCTTGATAACTTCTGACAGTAAGGGTCGCACTGTCTAACAATCCTCCACCGACCCGGACTTGACCCCCGTGGTGGAGCATGGCCTGACCTTCTTGCGATACAGGAGAGACCCGTGGTCCAGCAGTGGGGACACACAAAGGGATATCACATTGCCCTCTTGGAATTGCACGCTTGACTTCGAAAACAGAAGTCGTGTTTTTTAAATTTGTCCTTTCACGGGTTAGTGCATTAAAATTAAAAATAGTATAATCATGTGGGTACAGTGATATCGTTCCGATGTAAAACCTAACTGCAAAGTAGGTGGTCGGGGCTGTAAGTGATGCAATTTGCTTAAGCCAGATGTCGCTGCCTGTACGTAATACAGAGAATAGTGTAAAGAGGTTCGAAATTTCAGAAAATGTGAAAGGTTTTTAGAAGTCGTGGATTCGATTGCTGCTGGAGGCCGCTGTACAAATAGCCTCAATCTGGGTGTATTTTCATGTTTGTATTAAGGCCAGAACAATTAATTGTGTTGTGTACTTTTCATTATTACCTATTCTCAACCTTTTGAAGATCTTCACATGTTCGCACAACGCGGCAGCATGAATTTAGCGCTAACTAAAATAAATCTCCAGTAAGAGAGCAGAATAAAAGGAAGGAAGTTCAGCGGCAGGTGACCGGCTTTTACTCCATTGCGAGTGTCTGCCAATGCGGCGGGCAGTGTAATGAATGTGCCGCGGTAATAAGGACGAATGCCGCCCTGGGGACCAGCAATGGACGTCGCGCTGCACTTAAAACAATAACAAACGATTGTTGGCCCTCTATGGATGTGAGTATAAGACGTGGAAGGTAGCCATCGCGACCTTTACTTTAGTGCCATTTACACCTCGAATGTCTGACAGGGACGCTGATATACGTAAAATTTTGAAGCTATAAGCGTGAGCTGCATAACATTTTAAATTGCTGGTATGCAATCTTGAGTTTTTAGCTACCGCTAGGGTTATCAAGACAATTCGGTTAGAAGTAGTCGTAATTCCCAAAGTTTAATTAAATGGAGGCCAACTTATTTTTTAATATTAAATCTACATGCAGTATACGTAGGTCCAAAGCCCGGTGAAAAAGTTATGAACAGTGCTCGTTACTTTAATACTTACATGATAGTTGTAAAGTTTTAAACGGAGAAGGAATGAGGAGATCCAAAAAAGAACCCGAGTTACTGATATAGCTCGAAGAATTACTCAGTTGAAGTGGCAGTGGGCAGGGTACATAACTCGAAGAACTGATGGCATTTGTGGCGAAAAGTTCTAACCTGGCGACCGCGGACCGGGCGACGCAGCGTGAGTAGGCCCTCCACCAGATGGTCTGGCGACCTGGCTACGATGGCGGGGAGTAAATCAAAATAAATCGTCGATATCTACCCTTGTACGTTGGCACGGGTCTCTTCCTGCATCGCAGGAAGGTTAAACCACACTCCACCACGGGGGCCAAGTCCGCGTTGGTGGAGAATTGTAAGACTCTGGCGGGCCTTACTGTCAGAAGTGATCGAACCGCCCCGTAGAGGGAGTAAAACTATAGAGCAAGCCACAGCGCACACATACAAGTTTTAAATGAAACAAACTTCGTAGCGACCATGGGTGAGAAAGAGATAGAGTAAATAGCAAAAGTGTAACTGCTTTTTTTGTTTGCCCCCAGTGTCAAGTTGACGTTTTTGGGGGCAAACAAACGACAAGATTTTGAAAATTTTATCATATTTAACGCTACGCTAGCCGTTTCGAAGAGCAACCGTGTATTTGTGAAATAATATATTAAAAGTGACCTAAATAGAGAAAGTATGGTGAATTGTAGTGTACTCGTATGCAGAAATCGTTAAGAAAGAGCTTTGGAGGAAGTTTCCTTTGATAGGTAAGTAATTATTGTGTTTCAATTATTGTTAAGCCCAAAGTTGCCTTATGTTGAGTATTTTAGTTAAGTTTCAACTAGTAGCTTTGCAACTAGTCCGTAAGAAAAGCAATTCAATAGAATTTTCTTTCCTAACCTAAAAAAACGAAGAGTAAAAAAATGTTGCCATCCGTTTATGTCGAAAATCCCGATCATTACTTGACCGTGTTGGCAGACGTTATAAGCGACCGTCCGATGGGAAAATAAAAAGTAGTATTCCCTAAGAAGGCTGCTAAAAAAACAGTACGTTTTCAAAACCTTTGTTTTATTACTTTAAAGTAAACAATCGATTAAACACACTATTTTTAGGTTTTTATTTATCCCCGTAAAGGATTTTACTGTAATGTTAATATTATTGCTCTTGTTTGAGAAAAATCCACACAACACCCATAGCGCTTAATATGTTGTTTTGCCAAAAGTGTGCCGTTTAGAGTTTCATTGCTCAGCCTATTTCGAATCTTTGTTTTAATAAGATTGACTGAACTGAAGCAGCGTTCATAATCTGTGTCACAAAAACGAGTAACCGGTAACGTCGCACATTAGTTAGATTTACCTTAAGGGTTGCTACTTAGTAAGTAAAAGAATAAATAGTGACGTGCTATGTTGGTATTAGTACTTTGGTTGAATAAAATCTAAAAAAAGTCGTATGTTTACGTACGATTTCTGCCCCTTGATCGTACGAGTATATGCAACGTAAATGTAAAACATCGTATGAATACGATTTAAATCGTATATCTGGCAACGCTGCGTGATCATTACTTAACTCGAAGTCCCAGACTTCGACGGCTTGTCCTTGTACAGATATTAAGTTACAAACGTAATCAAAATATATTATGAATCTTTAATACTTAATGTATCGTTATTAAAAATCAAATGTACCTAAAACTATAACCCGGGCTTGGCCCCTGCGGTGGAGTATTGCCTAACCTTTCTGCGATGCAGGACCCGTGCTCCAGAGTTATGGACATACAAGGGTTGATATCGAAATCTATAATAAAAACAATAGAGACAGAAACATTACGGCTACAGCACTGAATTATCAAATATAATATCCTGATGCTTTGTTAGATAGCTGCATCGCCTTCCTATGTGACTTGTTGCCCATATAATTTTTCAGCATTCATTCCACTCAGCAGAAAATGTGTCAACTCGAATTTATCGCAAGAACCCTTTCGGTGTTTTTGTGCATTCTGCCGCAAGCAATGTGCCCTTGAATTCAGTATAGAATTCAAATTTGAATTTGTATCAATGAATCTCGTACAATACCGTCTAGCCGCGATCGTTTATTAGGTAAAACGTAATTACCTTATTTCCCTAATAAATAATCGACCCGTTCAATATACAACAGCTATGTATGAGTATCGCGAGTAATAATACTAAAGTTATTACTTATTATATTTTAATGTATTACAATATTTATTAATATTAGCAATGTTTCTTTTCCAGATTTCTTCAAAATAGTTCTGTTCTGGAAAAATGGGTGCTAGCATTTAGAAGAGAGAACTGGTCACCTACATCAAATGCTCGAATATGCTCTCTACATTTCGACAAAATGTACATTTTGGTGGTCTGAGGTATCCTTCGAAAGATTTTTTATATGGTGAATTTTTATATGAAAAAAACTTATTAATAAAACAGTTTATGATTGTATTCCATTGGTGGTCCTAGATAGCGTCCCTATAAGCGCCTTAACTTGTAAAATTTAAACGTGTAAAATAAAACGTATTTTTAATTATACAAAATGACAATTGTTTATAAAACGTTTGCTACGTTCTGCAAACAATTGTCAGACATGTATGATTAATAAAATTCAAAACTAAATCTGCATTTTTATTCATGGCCTATGAAAGACTGAAATATTTTATCCCTCATTATGGCAATTCACTTTTACTGTGGCAACATTCACGCACACAAACAAATAATATTCACCGACGTGAAAACGGTTACACTGTGCCTTGATCTATAGTTCTACTCTATCTACGAACCGCCCATAACGCCTCTGACATGGCGTAACGCTGCTTTTACATGACAGCCGGCACCAACGGCTTAGCGTGCCTTGCGAAGCATGGAAGCGCTCGGTTAAAATGCCAGTAGCGGTAGTCACGGGGCGGTCATCCATCCTACAAGTGTACAAGTGGTCAAGTGGTGGTTAAGTGGTCACCACGCCTGAGTGCTTAGTGCGAGTTTGACAGATCCAATCGAGTAACTTTACTACCGCGTTAATCGAGCATTGAGTATGAGTAAGTTAACCGTTCGAACTGGCAAAACGCTGTCACAGTACAACTCGCACTCGCGTTTATTCGTGTTTTGGCTGGTAAACGTGTTCACTTCTCAACGAAAACCATTACAACTCGCAATCAGCAATTTTAATTTCCATACTTGTCGCTAGGTGGCGCTTCCTCGATGCCATAGAAATATGAGTTTACGTTAACGCGATCGAGTAGTTAAAAAACTCGCACTAAGCACTCTGGTATTGCTTGACTCGTGATTTATTTCGATTACTCGGTTCGACTAGGCTACGAGCGCTGTATAAATCATCTCGTTACGTAAATCTAAAGGCTAATTAAACAGTCTCCAATTTTTTCTTCGAATAAGCAATTAACTGGTAGTAATTAAGCCCGTGCCCACTCTCTGAGAGAAGGCACGTGGCCTGTGGAACCAATACAGGCTCCATTATTGTTTTTTTATGATAAGTTTCACTTTTTTTAAATTGATTACAATTTAAAAAAAGTGTGCCCAAATCACAATCCTGCGTTTTCTAAAATGATTATGACTATCTAGGCTCAGGGCGTATTTCGCGCGACCTATCGCAGTTTCCACTTTCACGTGCTGGAGATCTCTCTGATTTGTGCACCGGTACTGGCCGTCAATAAAATAGCGTATTTCATATTTGGAGAAAATGTGGCTTAAATCGGTTTCGGCTCGTTGAAACTTCTTCGGTGCCATTTTGTATCTTCACCGAGTGAAATTGTTGAATGTGGGGGATACTTGTAGTCCAAAAGCAATTGACACCTTGTAATAGCGAGTTTAAGTTCTCCGTCGGGGCGCGCGGCCAATCTAAGTTGCCGGCTTCCGGAACTTGCCGATCGGGAAGAGCTGCGTTTGACCAACTTCCGCTGGCTACACTCGTCGCTCACTGCTCAGATCCGCATTCTATGTAACTCACAATTCTTTACGCAGGTGCCTGTTGGGATAATCAACCTTATGAAATCAACTAAGCTTTATGAAAGATCTATCTAATTGTGTCAGTATAAATGAGTAAATTTTGCCTAGACAGGTTTCGTTGATGGATTAACTGCCTTGTTGGTCCAATCTTTAAGGCGCTTGGGTACCAAGAAAGAGGTCACGGATTCGATGTCCGGTCGGGTGCCCGGGGCCGCTGTACATCTGCACAAGTGTCCTCAGTCTGGGTGTATTTTCGTGTTTGTGACGTCCTTGCCTGGTTAACTCAGTAAAGGGTATCCTAGTTTCGGATCAGGTCAAGTAATTGTTGTGTGGAAGTTATTGTTATTATCGTTTGATCCGGTTAGATTGGTTATAATACCAAAATTCGCCCATTGGCTCAATTGGTAGAGCGCTGGTACGGATAGCCAGAGGTTGCGGGTTCGAATCCCGGCATGGGTGAAATTTTTAGCCTCTAAATAGGTTTTTAAATTTGTTCCTTAGCACGGGTTAGTGCATTAAAAATAAAAATAGTGTAATCATGTGGGTACAGTGATATCGTTCCGATGTTAAACCTAACTGCAAAGTAGGTAGTCGGGGCTGTAAGTAATGCAATTTGCTTAAGTCAGATGTCGCTGCCTATACGTAATACAGAGAATATTGTAAAGAGGTTCGAAATTTCACTGATGCCGTGAGTCGCCCATTGGCTCAATTGGTAGAGCGCTGGTACGGATAGCCAGAGGTTGCGGGTTCGAATCCCGGCATGGGTGAAATTTTTAGCCTCTAAATAGGTTTTTAAATATAATACCAAAACTTTAATTCTAAGGATCTTTATTTAGTGATGATTTAAGATTACCACCAAATCTCGTATTGACTTTTAGAACCAAGCCTTAAGGCACTTTAGACTCGAATCGTGCGTGAACTTTATAGATTGTAATAACAACTCTAGATCTCTGTGCGAAATCAAAAGGCATGACATAAAGCCTACATAGTTCCACTTTCAGAAGTGTAACGGTGATCGATTTGGGCAAACGCCTTTTTGCCGGGTCAGGCGAGCGGGTTGTTGGCGGATACAGTCGGTGGTTTGGCTTAAAAAAGAGCGGCGGACTCGGCTCCCGCCGGCACATTTAGCAGCGATATATTGTACGAGTGCGGCGGGGAAATGTGGAGCAGCGCCGCGACGCCGCCGCCCGCGCGAGCCTGGCCGCGCCTCTACACCGTCACACTAATACCGCTACACACAGAAGGAAAAACCGGCCAAGTTCTTGCCAGGCCACGCGCAGTGAAGGGTCCCGCAGACAGAGGGTGCTGAAAACTGCGTCAACTAATTTTCAATGGATTATGTGGGACGTTTTCCTTTTATAGGTGGTCGCCTATTACTAGTTAAATTGTAAAGCGATCTTAACCGTGATATTTGTCCTGTTGACTTCTTTATATGTATTTTTTTTAAAAACCTATTTAGAGGCTAAAAATTTCACCCATGCCGGGATTCGAACCCGCAACCTCTGGCTATCCGTACCAGCGCTCTACCAATTGAGCCAATGGGCGACTCACGGAATCAGTGAAATTTCGAACCTCTTTACAATATTCTCTGTATTACGTACAGGCAGCGACATCTGACTTAAGCAAATTGCATTACTTACAGCCCCGACTACCTACTTTGCAGTTAGGTTTAACATCGGAACGATATCACTGTACCCACATGATTACACTAATCATGTGGGTACATGGGTGAAATTTTTAGCCTCTAAATAGGTTTTTAAATTTGTTCCTTAGCACGGGTTAGTGCATTAAAAATAAAAATAGTGTAATCATGTGGGTTGTAGCGGGGTTTATTTTTTCGTTTAATTTTTCGTTCGGCGACCGGACCGCTGTGTAGACGAAACGGCTGTGAACTATTCTGTGCAACAAAAAGCAATATGAGCCGGCGTTTTGGCTGGTCTGTGGCCGAGACTTGCTTTTGTGTGCAGACGGCGAAAGGGTCGCCTTGATGTGATCAAGCTTAAACCATCCTTAAAATGGGTAAGAATTTTGATTATTTCTTTGTTTCTAATGCCTTTCAAGGTAATCTAGCCCCTCTTTAGTTGTTTTGCTCGTGGTCTAGTTATTTCCACCTGTTTGTCGCTGCCCCCCGCATGTTTTACATATTAAATCATATAAGATACTTTAGTATTTTCTCTTAAAATCTGTTATTTGTGTTTTGCATACATTTCGTTTTATAACTTTGAAACTAACAGTGCTGCAGGAAATTGCGTGGCCTAGGAACATTGGTTGCTGGCCCCTGCATCTTTTACATGTTAAATCATAGGGAATTACTTAATATTTTCTCATGAAATGTTATATTTATGTTTCACATACATTTTGGTTCATAATTTCTAACTTTATTTGAATATAGACTGCAAGATGCTGTATTTTGAAAGTTGTTAGATCAGTTAACTTATTCCCGTTTTAGTTAACCCATTTATTCCCTTTAAGTGGGAGTGTACAATTTTGTCGTCTCTGCCTTTCAGGAATACACCAGCAGGGCGTCTTCTTCTTCTTCTTCTTCTACTTCTACTACTTCTACTTCGTCCTTCTACTTCTTCGTCTATTCTTCTTATTATCTCTGGGTTTTATTTATACCCTGAAACCCAGGATAAGCGGACAGGCCTGAGCTCTCCGGTCTGCTTGCGGGTTCCGTAAAGTTACCTTTTTTTGTTTTGCGGCACTTTAAATAAAATTTATGATAACCGAAACGCAGGTTTCCACGTTTCGGTAGGATGTTCTTTGACCTTTCTACAATAAAACTTTAACTGAAGCGTTACCTACTAAGTGGGACTTTTTTGAATTTAGAATAATATAACATGTACTATTACATAAGATGTACCTTTAAGGTTGTTAAAATAAGGTGTTACAGTGTAAAGCACATTTAAGGGACGCGGCCCCTCAGGCCCATTTTTATTTGTAACCCTCATTGGTTTTTTTTTATTATACCGTTTGTGAGGATTTTCTTCTTTTATTTTCAACTCCATTTTATTTTACCTCTTTTAAAAAAATATATTACAGGGTACAGTGATATCGTTCCGATGTTAAACCTAACTGCAAATTAGGTAGTCGGGGCTGTAAGTAATGCAATTTGCTTAAGTCAGATGTCGCTGCCTGTACGTAATACAGAGAATATTGTAAAGAGGTTCGAAATTTCACTGATGCCGTGAGTCGCCCATTGGCTCAATTGGTAGAGCGCTGGTACGGATAGCCAGAGGTTGCGGGTTCGAATCCCGGCATGGGTGAAATTTTTAGCCTCTAAATAGGTTTTTAAAAAAATTTGTTCCTTAGCACGGGTTAGTGCATTAAAAATAAAAATAGTGTATTCTTTATATGTACCCCGATTTTTTTCAAGTTTCTACAATTACGGTTTAGCCAGGAGCGGCGGGCTTCAAGTGGGCTCGGTTGGTGTTTTCGGACCGGTGAATGGACGGACGGGCGAATGAACTTTTACTCTCGGTTTTTCGTATTAATCTACTGATTACAGTTGGTGGTTTGATACTTTGACAGAATGACAAGTGTCAACAGTAGATTAATAGACTGTTAGAGTACGAGAAACCGGGGTTAGTGTCAAATAGCTTCAATAGAAAAATGCGATATACAGTTTTTTATAATGTGATAAATCCACTTCATGCAGACTAAGTATTCCGCGTTTAATTTCTTTTGATTTAGATAGATCTCGTTATTGTACGTGCTTTTTCTATTACCGACAATGATGATGGTTTAGAGTAATATTGAAGATGTACTATAAAAACAATATGCACTTCATATCTGATTAACTGACAAATTGAAAAGGGGGAGGCTTACTGATCGAATTCTAATATATTTATGAATTGTAGTTAAATTGAATTGAGTGAATTGTAGTCTCATCTATGAATTTTAGTTGTATGAAATACGAAGTGTGCATATAATAGCTTCTATACTGATAAAATTAGCTGAGATAGTGTACGCCAGGAAGCAAGCACGGGAAAGCTTTGCTTTTGACACCCTTTCTTTTCGCATTATTTTATTTCGCTTCTGCGCTTCATGTGAAGACTTCTTCATTCTGTGCCAGTGTGTGTGCAGGCACGCCCACACACGCAGCGCCGTAGTCGGTACGCGCAGTGCAAGGGCGACCCCGTTTTCAATCCGCGCCACATTTGGCAGCGCACTAGTGAGTTTTTAAACAAAATCCGATGCAAATGCGAACACAAACTGCCCACTAACTTACCCAATAGCTGTGTCACTGTGCATGTAACTGCTAGTTTTATGCAAACTGCCAGCGCATTTTATGTATGAACTGTTACGTCTGATAAAGTATCAATAATATTGTAAGCAGTGTTCTGCGGCGCGGTTTTCCCTTTTGGCGGCTTTAACTGCCCGCACGCGCAGCTATTTGCATTTATTACCTCTAAACGAAAGTGTCAAGAATTTCTTTTGTCAGCCAATAAAAAATATTTTCAGTTCCGTCGGCGGCGCCGTGAAGAAGCGAAATTTAATTCGGCGCGCGGCGCTCATTAAAGTGCCCGAAACAAAGGAAAAAACTGTCAACTCGCGCGGAGTTTAATTGCCTTAATAAATCTGAGGGTGACCTGTGTGCGGGCCACGAGCCAGGCGATGGGCGGCGGGCTTCGGGGAGTACCTGCCGCACAGTCAAGTAGTAACCAGCCAGGCGCATATTTGGCTTTCGTATGCACAAAGAAAACCAGACATAAAAGTCGCTCAAGGATTTGCGTCGGTTGGGTGACATAGACTCAGGAAATGTCATTCTTGACTTTGTACTCGAAAAGTGCCTTTTACTTTAATAATTAAATAACCAATGAAAATTTTAAAAATAAAATCGTTCAACTAACTAGGTAATTGCAAAGATAAGTTGCTGGTTGATAATGTTAAGCGCTGAGATATTATTATACGTTTAATTCGGATAAACAAATCAATAGAGTTGTTAATACGAGCTTAATCTATGTTAGTAAGATACAATAACACAACGTATTTTTTTTTTAAATAATAAATAAATCAATTTAAATGCACCTTGGAGTGGTGCTTCAAAAACGGGCTATCCCTATCATTTAACAGCCCCAGGATGGTGTTGGGACTGGCGCGAATTCTATATTATGATATGAACTTTGAATAAAACTTTTCATTTAATTTCCTCTAAATGCCATATTAGAGCAGCCGGCCATCCTACATGGCGTACCCGAAGCCGCGGCCGCGCCTATCGTGGCCCCCGCCAACCTTCTCCCGCCGCGAGATGTAAATGAAACTCTTTGTAACGAATCTTAAGGGATTTATCCAAAAAATTCTCGGACGGAACGAGCCGCTAAAAAGACAAAAAATGTAACTTCACGTAGCGTAACGTCACGCCCACGCGCCTGCAAATTAAAAAGTTAGAAATTGTTAAAGCTGATGGTCGCTACGCGATACTTCAAACGCATGGACAGGTAGAAGCTTTGAGGCAAATAAATTATAATTACTAGCGTAACAGGCTACACGACACGCTATGCCGTCTGCCTATTTACGTGATAAATGGCTTACATGATGCTCAGAGTTATACATAGTGGTATATCACAGAACATTCAAATCTCGGAAGAATTAATTCCGGATTTGGGCACTCCATGTTTACCGGATTCGAATTATTTGTTTGGCTCGCAATCGAGTGGCGGGTGTAACTTGTCCGCATATTCTGTCGGCATTAAAATTCGATGCAGATCGCGCATTTGCTATTCATTGCCGGCGCGGCGCACACAACTCAATAAAACGTGTTTACGAGCCTCCATCACACGCCGTCGACTCGCGTTACACCCATCGGCATGTACCAGCGCTGTGCTTCGCTGGAAATAAATGGGTAACTGTTAGTTCAGTTATGTAACGGAGGCTTGTTAGTCCGTTGTTTCCACAAGAAAAATTCGTTGTTTAGTGAGCTGAAGCTGAAGTAGCTGAACGCGAGTGACCTCCCAAAGTGTGTGTAGAGCAATGTAAATAAGAGAGAGGCGTTCAAACGGCGCGCGGCCGCAGCCAGTCTGCGCTAGTGTGAAGTGGCCGATATCACAATGATATTTTATTTGCCAGCAAGTTTACGACACAACATTTGCTTTCTTTGTTATGCTCCGACCGCGGCCGCACACTCCAGACAAAGCGTCTGCTCGAGCCTTGCCAGGCACGAGATAGCGCAAGGGACACAAGTCTTTACTTCAGGGTTACTTCAATTGAACTAGTCACTCTCAGCAACGTGGTCTAGTTGATTGTCATAAAGGATGAGATGTTAATTTAACTAGGTAGAATATTCTTCATACGATCTCTAGCACATTTCAATATGTTTTTGTTGGTTTTTTACTGCAGGCGAAGAAACAGTAAGGCTGTTTACCTCCTTCGGGTGTTGCCAACGATAGTCGGAATATTCATCTTGAAGGTTTTAAATCGGATGAATAGTCTTGGACCTTCTGCATGCATTTCTTCTTTTTATCAAAAATATTTGAATATCTGCGTCTGAAACCAAATGAATTATCTTCTGTATCAAAATGTCGTGTCACAGTGTTTGTTATCGAACTCCTACGAACCGCTTCACCCATTCAAACGTTGTAATATTGCAACATACTGAATAATATTACCGTCAGAAAAGATAACAAGTACCTGAAATCGGCGTGTCTGCAGCGACTTATTCTCGTAAATGTTCATGAAGTGACAGAGGTTTGTCAGTATCATTGCAATGGCCAACCACCGTCTCTGTTTACCTCTCTGAGAAACATATGTGGGTTTAGGTATGTCTGTATACAAACTTAAAACACTTCATAATATTGGCGTTTGAAATACGGAAGGGGAGGAGTAAGTCCTAGATTCGCAAAAACTTATTTTTTTTATTATATAAATCCCATGAGAATAATGTGGCGAGCATAGCAAGTATTATAATATTTCATAAAGTTACAACTTCAACTAAAGAATCTTCTGAACTCTTTTACTGCTTCGTACATTTTTCTCATCGCAGTTGTAAAAACGCCACAGAGCGCTAAAATTAAATTATGCAATTTGCCCCCAGCTTCGCTTAATGCTTTATACTGTGGTGAATTCACGTCGAATAAAGTGTACGTAAACTTAACAAATAAGAAGATAGAAGTTGCGATCCAACTTGACCAGAAGTCATTGTTAAAGTTGGCAAAGTGTTTAAAATTCATTGCGAGAGGTGTTAAGCCCTAGCAGCTAATGTATGTAATATTATTTTTCCAACATTTGGAATTTTTAGAAAGCAGTTGTAATATTTCTTGTCATAAAGTATTCTGCACAGAACCATTTAAAATCCTTGTGCAGTGAATGCAGATAGTTATGTTTAATGCACATCTTTAAGTAAAACGTGTAACACGGATTACGTCTACAAACTGCATCGTAAGCTTTGTATAATCTAGATTTTAAGTTACAGTTCATTAAACCACCATCGGTAACACTTGTATCTTGCGTATTCCTTATACCCTTAAAATGAAACCCTACAATTATTATTATAATGATAATAAAAAAATCACTAAAACAATGATTCTGTCCTACACGATCCTTCTAAAAGTAAATTGGCAGGAATGTTTCGATTAAAAAGGTCAACTTCCCCAACAGTTGTTATTCTGCTCTTGTGAGGAGCGTAACATAATACTCCGGCGCTGCGGTCGAGCAGTCGAGGTGATGGAATACTATCGCGCGACTCACAATAGGCGCGCGGTGGGAAATCCCTCACATTTATCAACGAGTTTTCCTCATGTTCCAGTGTTATCCCGGTCTGCGGTCCGGCCGACCATTAATCAGTCGATCGGTTGTGGTTCATCGAGGAAGGATTCTCTTCGAAGTTACGATTTCATCATTTTGTCAGACAACCTTCCTTGTACAGCCCGTCAACCCTTGACGCGCTAAACAATCTTATGTGTGCACTTGTTATTTTTGAGAGCAGACTTATGCCCTGTAATTGGAGGTATAACTATTCAACCAATAAAGGCTTTTCAAAGCGCCATTAAAAACAGTACCACAAGTTACCGATAGATGGGGCTGACGTCAGTTAATATGTCAAAATTTACATCATTTAGGAAAACGGTGAGTGTTGAGTTACTACTCAAGAATGTGTTGAACTTTATAAGACACAATAGTTCTTTAAATAACCTTAACATTATTGTACTGTGCAACACCAGACATAAGTTTTAAAGCTTTTGAATAAAGTTTGCCGAATATATAAAAAAAAAGTGGCTCAGAAACTGCGATTTAATTAATGTTATAATCAGTGGTCGGAGTAGGTATATTGATTTTAGATACTTGCGTCATGATATCATAACATGGACATGCATTTCTTCCGGAATGTACCGGAGTTTCCAAAAATTTGGTAAACCGGACTCTCATGCGCTGTGATGATTGCTATAAAGTGATTTTTTTAACTGTTTCCAAGTTCTAAAACCTTCTTAAATAGTGAAAATAATTAAAACTTACCCGTACAAAAACAACTTCAAATGGGCCCAATCCAAGAGTAATAAATCGATGTCCGTAGTTATAAGCCAAATTCGTCGTTTTAAGTAGATTTCAGAAGACAGTAAACAAGCCAGGGTCAAGTCAAGATATTCACAACACATAAAATAAGCGCACTCCACGAACCGAAATAAGTGAGTGAGCCACTTGGTCTGGATGTCGGTGCGAGCGCATTGTTTTCGAACAAACAGTCAATGAGTCATCCTGGATACTTGATTCTAATTGGTCAGATGCGTTGAGCATAGAGATAAGAGGACAAAAGACCCTGTTTGCCGGATGTCGTGTGTTGAAATGAATATTATTCATCATCATCATCATTTCAGCCTATTGCAGTCCACTACTGGACATAAGCCTCCCCCAGGGTGCGCCACAAGACCCGATCTCCCGTTTTCGCCATCCAGTCACCACCAGCCACCTTTTTGAGGTCGTCGGTCCATCTGGCCGGAGGGCGTCCTACACTACGCTTGCTGAGTCGTGGTCTCCATTCGAGAACCCGTCTGCTCCAACGATCATCGGTTCTGCGACAGATGTGACCAGCCCACTGCCACTTCAGCCTGCTACACTTCTGAACTACGTCAGTGACTTTGGTTTTTTGTCGGATGATCTCGTTCCGAATATTAGGTATTATTATATCATTTTATACATGCTTAGGCTTTTACTCCATCACTTTTACTACAACAAGGTTTTTACACACCAGTCATTGTTTACTATTAAATTCTGGTCATCTACGCCACTAGCAGCATAGCGTTGAGAGTATTGATACATTTTTAACTAGTTTCATGTAATAATTTCGATGTTTCGGTATTTTTATCATAATAATCCGGAAACTCGGAGGCGTATCCATATTAACATATACGTTTGATGTCAGTGACCTTAATTCAATATACCTACTCCGACCACTGGTTATAATTTATTGCACACGGAACATTAAATAGGAAATTACGTAAGAAATAACATGTACAAAGGCGAGCTTATCTCTGTAGGATATTTCTTCCAGAAAACCTTGGACAGTCAGAGCAGCAGTAAAAACGGGTCTATATACGTGTACAAAATAACCTACACAGACTGCCAAGACCCTTAACAATAACCGAAGCAGAAATAATACACTAGATTAATGTTGCAATTGACCTATTTTCTAGATTGCTTAACACATTTTGTGTCTCGCTTGAATTATAATTCAATTGGTTTTGTATAGTGCTTCATGTTATTAGTATCTTACTTAAGAAATCGTGGTTGTATTAGTTTTTCTGGTTGTGCAATAAAGTGTTTTCTATCTCTATCTATCTATGGTAAGATAATGGGGAGCATGCAATTTATTTCTCTAAATGAATTGCATGCTCCCCATTCTCTTACTATAGATAGATGGCCTGTGGGCTGGGGCACACAGGAAGGACATGGGACGAGGGCGCAAAAAATACGCGTCGCGTTATATAGAATTTGCACCCTCGCCCCGTCCTTTCGTCCGCCGTCCAGTCCATGATTTCCTTAAGAGTGTATTTTTGGGCGCATTTTTAAACTTTCAAACTTATAGGTATTATTCCAATTTTATTTTCATTGTGTCTTCGCAACTTATACATCAGCGAACCTTGTGCAGCAGAAAACCAGCGCTGGTCACTTGTGGCTAGCATTTTACTGAGCTGCAGCCTTTTTCTTTTGTTGCACTTGAGTTAGAACTATTGTATTTTTAATATTTTAGTGTTTTTTTTGTTCTTCATATTTTTGTTCTATTTTGGTGTTACAAAACATTTTGTTTCACTTTCACTTTCTGTGTGGACCGTGTCCGGTCCCTTCAGCACTTTTTTGTGTACTCACTGAGCGCCTGGCGCACCCTGGGCAACTACCAGCGCGTCTCTATTTCGCAATTGGCAAATCCTTTTACTGCGATGGATTGCCATATGCTAAGAAGAAGAAGCACTTTTTGTTTGGAAATTAACTGAAAATACAACGCGTTTTTTCCGCAACCGCGTCTTTTCTTCGTAGCGGAAGCCTGTGGCACCGCATGGTGGCATGTCTTCATACTCGTCCCTACAACATAAATTGTCATGATACATGGACACAAACATCCGTTGCGTGCAAACCCGAAACGGAACGGGACGAACTTTGGAAGAGAAACAATGGAAAATATATTTATCAAAATAGTTTAATTTAAAGTTCAACAGTTAAAAAAGAATCTCACCAGCAGTTTATAAACATTTTATTAGTTTATATAATATTATTAAAGTATTTACAATATTGCTTACAACAGTTTATATTCATAAATAAATCTTTACACTATTATCTAGAAACATAACAAAATATTGTGTATTTTTGTATCATAAATAAACGTTACAAAAAAAATATTTGTTGAGTTTTATTATAATGTATATGTCGAAATAAGGGGCAGTGCGGTGCGCAGTGACATGGGTTGGATGACAGCAGAGGAAAACCACTTCATAGTTAGTTAATCTTCGTTTTAATTTTTTTTAATTACACTTCTTTGGAAATTACACTTCAAGAAGAAAAAGCAGCAAAAAACTCCTTGCGGACATTTCTTTCTTTTGATCTTTCTAACCTGGGTAGTATGACGACGCGAGTCGCGCCTATTTATAATGAGGGATTTTCTTTTTATTGTCTTTTAAATACTTCCCTAGTCGCTGGATAGATGGCGCAGAACTTGGTAAGTTACTGCGAGGTACAGAAAACCACATTATGTTTTTATTATTACTCTTGGATTTTTGAGATCGAACATTACAAGGAAAAGAAAACAAAATAACAATATTTTGTCGACCAATGTTTATCAATCGTCTCAAATCGTAAGACACCGCTAGTAACGTAGTCAGTTCAGCGCCATCTACACACTTCTTGAGAACTACTTTTTTTCTTAATACTCAAAAAGAAAATCTCCCATTAATGTACTGGAAACTCGGGACTTTCCAGTACATTAATTGTCAAATTCTGACATTTCATCGCCACAAAACGCGTGACTCGCGTCATCGTACTACCTATGCTGATGTAGATACAGAGAGTTCTTAGGCCCTATCTTCCTTACTTTATTTACACACAGTAATCACATTTTAATAAAGCACTTGGAAACGTGGCAATTTTGATATGGTGCTGGCTCGATGCAAGAGTAACGGTCAGTATAAGAGTGCGAATAAGACCGCCGTTTATTCAATCACGGCCTCCCTCGTAAGCTCCGACATTTTGCCACGCTTACCAACATTACAAAGCTCAACCCAACAGGCTAGCCAACCTATTTACTCTACTGACAAAGTTGCCAGAACTATGAAAACCTTATCCAAGCGTACTACTTGACGTTTCCAAACCATAGACTAAAAGAATCACTGACAACGTTTTACACTTGACATTTCCGACTGTAAAGAAAACTCACAGAACAATTAAATCAATAGAAGAAACGATGGTCACGTGACAGCGTACATGCCGAATTGTCAAAACGATACCTTGATGCCCTGAGTAAGAGTCCAAATTAAGATGGTATTGTAACTTACAATAGTGGCAACACTCTGAATGTTTTCAAATTTAGTCGGGTTATCGCAAGTGTAAAATCTGTGAAGACGTCGTCGGATTCTTTTAGAAAATTGAAATAACTAAAACATTTTGGTGCAAACAACTTACCCTGGGATATTGTACGATAAATGCACAATGAGGTGAAAAGTGCGTGGTTGCGGCATGTCATATAAGAAACAAAGAAAACGCAGTTTATAATATGAACTTCCAAAGGTGAGTACCTAAAACCTATATTTTCTCGCGTAAAAGGACCGAGGAATGAAATATCACTTTGAAAATA
The DNA here is from genome assembly GCA_934045075.1 of Yponomeuta sedellus. NCBI lineage: Eukaryota > Metazoa > Arthropoda > Insecta > Lepidoptera > Yponomeutidae > Yponomeuta > Yponomeuta sedellus. Next base: position 156,017 of record OW203727.1, read on the forward strand.
AACTTCCTAACGACTCGGTAACCAAAATTACCGTAATTGTAGCTTCTAGAACCTTTCTACGCCCTAAAATTAGGAAAATAAACCAATCCATTTGTAGGTTGTACTAGTGATGACAAAAGCATGATCGATGAAAATTCGCCATAGTAGTAGTATAGTCGATACTTGTTCATTACTCCTTCTTAGTACTTAATCCATTGTTTATTCTTGTTCAAGTTTTCCCAAATTGATATATGGACGCAATAGCATGCTAAAACGCAGAAATAAGAAGCAGGACAGAAACGACTGTAAACTGCGCACAAGGCACTTTAGACCCGAGTGATTTGAACGAAGAAACTTATTGTGAACACGCCTCAAGGAAGATGTGGTGCCCACCTTACTCCAGTAAAAATTGAAGTAATGGTAAGAAAGTTAAACATTTGTTACATAATATTTATCGCTACCTTTTCATATACACTTATGACATGTTTTTACAAAATAGGATGCTCCCAGGAGTTTATTTTGATTTCAAGCATAACGAGAATAACTATGAAAGTTTACAAAATATTTTTTTCACCATACTTCCTTAGTAGTCTTCTACATCCAGACAGTGTACCAGGCACCACAGCGTCCGAGTGGTGCCTTTATCCATTTAATAATTTATCTTTATTTCAGTATTTCTAAATCATATTAAATAAACAGTGTGATGTGAGAATTGATAATATAAAAAAAACAGGCCCTAAATTCCCACATCACGATGTTGCTTATATTAAGACTTCTACGAGTAAAAAATGGGTTTTCTAAACCCCATCAGCTGTTTTATGTTTGTCCTGAATTTAAATCGTACCCAACAATAATACAAACTACCATAAACTTTCCCACAAAAAAAACCATCTCTCCAACAGTGTAAATCATAGATAGATGGATTAAGAAAGGTTGAAAGGTAAAAATAAAATGTTAAATGAATGAACATCAAAGCTGTTAGTTTCACAATTAATAAATTGTGTGGTGATCACCTTATTGCAAAAAATATCTGACACATAGACGCAAATTGTACCTTACTTCAAAGTATGTAATTACTTATCAGGATCAGTCAATAATGGAATATTTTATTATTTAAGTAGCTCTCTTTTGTAGGTATGCCTTTATTAAGTTTCTTTTTGTTTTCAGGTCAGTACTGAACATGGGAACTGAGCAAAAATGTCTGTTATCTGCCAATGCCACGGTCATATTCTTCTTTCTTGATCAAATTTACTGAAGACTGACGTAGTATAGTCATCCGTTCGAAAATTCCTTCGTTGATGACCAGCCCTATCTATTGTCTAAAATCTGTCAACGAAACTTATTTAAATATCAGCATTCCTCACATGACACATTAAATTACTGCGTGCATCGAATTACTGAATTATTACTTGCAATATAATATTGTGATTATTAAATAAGGTTTGCTGGCAAGTTTTAGCGACAGATTGCGGCCGAAGATGGATTTACCTAATCAATATTAGCAATAGTATTTTCCTTTTCGAATTTTATTGCAAGATAAACATGAGTATTAAGTTTTGATAACTTTTTCAATTAACTTATATATAATACAAGGTCCTAGCTCGATCTGTATGTTAACTAAATGTGAGGAAGAAACGTAACGTCAATCTGATAAGTCGTCACGGATTTTTTTCTGAAGCATAGGCCTTCAGCAAGAAATCCGAGACAGAGTATTATGTTGAAGTTGACGAATATAATTATAAATAAGCAATTTTGTGTGAAAAAGTGTCGCTTTTTAAATTATTGTCACTTTTTTTGATAAAACATGATTGAAAACTTGTATACAATACAATTTATTTTAATTTATTACATTGTTTAAGATAAGAACATTATTTATTGTACACCAGGAAAAAAACAAACAAAACATAATTACAAAGATACATTACAATTAATTCAAGAGTCTTCATTTTTCAACGTTTTTATCGACATCGATGGAGAGTTAGGCCCATCCCTAGTCGGTAGCGTTTGACAGTAGGGCATGTACGCACCTTGAAATCGGTGCATTGATAAACGTAGTGCCATCTCTTTTTTTCTTATGGAAGGTTGGTTAGCGAAAGCAGGACAGCATTACTGTCAAAGGTTTCTGCTAAGTTACTGCTACCCCTTGAGAAAACTTTAATATAGCACAGACTAACAAACTAAATTGTAGCTATCAAAGTGTCATTTCAAAATTATCCTATATAGTGTGGGGCCAGAAGCAATGTATGTGCCTGTGTGTAAATGTTATATTCATTATCATAATAGAAAATTACTTTCATTTACCTGAACTGACAAACATGATGTTTATTACGGATTACCGACTTCAAATCAAAGATAAGCAATCAAAAATAGTAAATCGATCTTAAAAGCTCTGACCACGGTCCGACATAGATATTGGAATCAATGTTGTGTGTTTAGATATCGGGAATCACTTTACAAAACCACGGCCTGTATTAATATGCGCACAAAGGTGAGCGAATTGAAAGCGCTTGCAAGTGTTGCTGGCGGAGCTGTGACATCACACGCAGCGGCTCGCGGCAATTGGCCTATTTGTTGAATTTCCCAAAACATCGGCCAATTAACGTTTGAAGCTAATTTAACAAAGGGAAAGCAATGATGTTGCAACTTTTTCTATACAAAATACCAATTTCATATGTAAGGACATAACAAACCAGTTAATAAGTATTAAAAGTTTCCCAATAGTAAAGCTTGTTCATGTCGACAAAACCTCATTTTTGTAGTGTATACGGGAACTTCGTCACATCCTGTAGATGAAATGTCAGGCGCAGGCTTAGAGTCACGGGCGGATATTGCGTCATATTGACTCCGCTCTTGCTCCGAGCAGCCCACAGCAAGTTTCACGATACCTACTTTACTAGATTCCGGGAACTGAAATATAATAATTTACTAGTAATAGACTTTGTCCTCCATGCAGCGCCACCTGCTAGGCTGGCGATATCATGCGGGGCGATATCCAAACGCATGCAAAAAGAAAGACGAAAAGTATTAAGAATTCAGCTGTGAAATACATAAATAATTACGTATGTATTTGACAGCTGAAGTGGCCCAAAAAAATGAAAGTTTTCGTCATCCATCCATGTGGACACTAACAAAGACGCTGAGCTTATTGTACGTATCAAGGTAACTGCACTTTTTACTCACTTAATAAGTTCTTTGACTGTGTAACTTAGGAAGTGGCATAAAGCTTTTCGTATCGGAATTTGATGGCCTCCCAGTGACGCTGCAATCTTTATTGCTCCTGTATCAGGCACATCGCCGCCGCTGGAGACACTTCAAATATCACGACAACAATATCAACTTCTAAAGGAGCTAAATATAATATGCTGCAGTTTGTATTTGGTACTACTTACTTTTAGATAATTATGAACTATAAATAAAGAGTTCGTTAGCAATTTGTTATTCGTTTTAATTCCTAATTTCAATTTGATAGGATCATGCTAAAATACTCAAAATCGATGTACAGCATACGACCATTTGTATGAGTCAAATAAAAAAAAACTATCTTTTTCGGGGTTGCAATCGGGATTTCTGATATCAAAATATTAGGCATGGTAAGTATGCTGTTATGATTAAGATAACTATTTTGACCGACAAATTACTGTCCCATTCATCGTATCACTCTGGTTTTAACTTACCGCGAGTAAAGATACATAAAAGTGAACTTTATGGTTCACATCGATGAGTAACAAACACAGCATCTTTGCTTAAAGTTGACTTTCTCGATTAACTCTGCTGGAACATTAACTAAGAATATTTTATCGGAGTCATGTCACCCTGAAGTAAATGTGTCTGATCGTTGCTGTAAAATGCTGGGTAAGCTCCTCTGGGTCCAATTCGATAGGATTGGCTTACCCTTATCGGGAATCAAAAATGTAAGAGAAAAAGGTTAAGGAACGCGCTCAGTGCTTTACTCTACAAGGGATAACTATTACGTTCCAGAGCAATCATAATTCAAGAGTTCTAATCTAATCTGATTTTACGGGGTAACGCTTCAAGTGCAGTCAGCTCTGAAAGAAAAACTTATACCTATTTTGGCTCTGTGTGAAGGCAAGCCTGGTATAAAAATCACGTCTAGTGTTTGTCGATCTTGATATCACCATAAAATAAACTTCGGATTAGGCCAGTAAAGGCCCAGACACGGGTTTCCAAACAGAAACACAATTTACATTGTAAAAAAGTTCTGTCTATGCTAAAGCGATTGAGTTTTTAATTCATTTATTCTTGTGGCTCGTAAAGGCCTTTTACGATGCGCGCTCGATTGTGTTGGCAAAAGTACAGAATTAATGTTGCAGAAGAACGCATGTATTTCCCTTTGAAGTAGTGCTCTGAAACTATAAGGTACCTGAATATCGCACGCGGACTCAAATTAATCTGTGACTGGTTAAAAACTAAACACAAGCAATTATCAATGTTGCCCTTCTGTTTATTCAGTTCACATTCTTAGTTAGAACATTCAGTGAGCTGCTACTATGTTACATCAAACTAGTAAATGTATTCTGTTTAATTCTATCTCGCGGTTTGATGTACCTACACCGCGAAGTGTAACAAGTTATGGAACAAAGGGAAACCTCAATAAATGGCGGGTACTTGTCTTTCATTTACCCGCGCGCCCGCCGCCGCCCGCCGCCCGCCGCCCGCCGCCGCCGCAGAGCCCATAAACTAAAATTTCCAACAGCCAAGTTTATACGTGAGAGACGTGATGGATGGGCCGGCTTTATCTTTTTATGTGGGTTTAAAGGAATGTACTTCTGTTGGAAATGGCTCGGTAAAATCCGCGCTGTAGAAGGAACGAGTTATTTATCGGGCCGGAAGTGGCGGCATGCGGCCGCGCAGTGGCTGCCGACACCGCGGTCGCTCGCTCGGTGCCCGGCGCGGTGTGGCAAAGCGACAAACTGTGCACTCGCAGTTATCGCGCGCTTTTTTACGGCGCGATCCTGAATATTTCAGTGGAATGAAGTGGTAAAAAATAATGTGAGAGCGGAGGGCGGCGGCGGGCGCGGAGCGGGCCCCTGTGCCTTGTTTCTGGACTGAGAATTTTCTTTTACGACGCCATTGGGAGTTCTGGCATCCGTTTTTGTATTATCTGAACTTTTAGCAATTTCCCGCTCGCGTTCACTATTTTATAAGAATTCCTTATCGCGCCGAGTGCGGGCGGCGCGTTTCTTTGTTTCCAATGAATGGAGATTGGGTTGCGATAATGGATGCGATCTTGTTTCACGCCCGCGCTGCTGGCACTGCAATTGACTGTCCGTATTTTTTCCATTATTATGATTGGGTCTTCGAAAATGTACCGAAGTGGCTGTAGAAGATTCAGAGTACGCATTGCAATGGGGATAACACAATTTGTTGGAAACTCTTGAGTTCAAATACAAACGAAGTCCCTGCGCAGCCGGCAGCCGCGTCCCCGAGGACTCGATCAAGACAAAGCCGGGCCTTCCCTGCACCGCCCTCCCACCACCCGCTGCTCCCGAAGGCCTGCAACTCTCACAGCACAATACAGGATCGCGAACGAGCCAACGAGTATGCGGGGCGATACGGGGAGGGAGGGCGAGGTGAAGCAATTAGATCCTGCTTGATAATGGACCGTTGAAATCGGAAATCGCTGTACTTTTACAGGTTGAACGAATTTTCATAGATTATGTTTTGCTGAACGGTTCCAGTCGATGATTGTAGAAAAAGTTTACCATAATGGCGTATTGACATCGTGTTTAACTAGCATGGGTGTATTATTTACTGTTTCCAGTTATATGTAACTGATAAGTTAAATAGTTATAAAACTCACCAATAAATATAAATACTTTATTGGAGAAAATGCAGTTTACAAGGAGACACTCATCCTAAAGTGCATCCTTATGTAGTCTGTGAAAGTACAATTTCCCAATTGGCAACAGTCAAACTCAGGCATTTTGACCGCATCGCAGAGTGACAGTCATGTAAGAAATTATAGCCCCGAGTATTTGGGATAACTATGTACTCGTTATTTATTCGTTATTCGACGGCCTCGGTGGCGCAGCGGTTTGGCACGCTGACTCCGCTGTACCGAAGGTCTCGGGTTCGATCCCCGGCTGGTTCAAACTAGGAAACGAACTTTTCTAGTTTGTCTCGGGTCTTGGATGTTGTCTATGTATTTATTGTATTTAATCTATCGTCGAGTTAGCACCTATAACACAAGTCATTTAGTTGTACTTAGTATAGGGCTAACGAGATCTGTGTAATATGACCATAAATACTTATTTATTATTATTTATTTATTTTAAATGACCATAATAATAAGGTGACGAAGCTACGAAAAGATTAACTACAAAATTACAATTGTGCGGAAAACGGTAAAACGAAGTATATTAGCAAAATATCTGAACTAATAGGGAATGATGTGGGGACAATAAAAATCTTATACAATGAGTGAGAAGACATTGAAAGGACAATAAAATGAAAAATATATAAAATCATAAAATGAATACACTATTTTTATTTTTAATGCACTAACCCGTGCTAAGGAACAAATTTAAAAAAACCTATTTAGAGGCTAAAAATTTCACCCATGCCGCGATTCGAACCCGCAACCTCTGGCTATCCGTGCCAGCGCTCTACCAATTGAGCTCAATTGGTAGAGCGCTGGCACGGATAGCCAGAGGTTGCGGGTTCGAATCCCGGCATGGGTGAAATTTTTAGCCTGTAAATAGGTTTTTTTTTCATAAAATGAATCCAAGCAGTCTTCAACAACCGTCTTTGTACGGAACCCTACTCTGTGCGTGGTCCGATACGCACTTGTTCTTTTTTGAACACTCCATGTAGAGGGATCCTTGCAGTGGTAAACAAAAGTGATGGAAAAGAAGGAAATAGAGGCATGCAGATCAGTCATAATATGTCTTTGTCATAATTGAATTGAATTGAATTGAGTAACCAGCTTTGGATCATGTTACCGAGAGTGTAGCTTAGTTGCACATACTTTTAACAACCGTTTGCAGATTTCAATTAAGATATGATTAACGAAGTACTGTGAATAAGCAAAACGAAATTAAACCGTAACGATCGAACTGGTTACAATATGACTTTGTACGACGGCGTTGGTGGCGCAGCGGTTTAGCATGCGGACTGTAAAACAGAAGATCTCGGGTTCAATCCCCGACCGGGTCAAACTAGGAAACGAACTTTTCTAGTTGGCTCGGGTCTTGGATGTTATATGTATTTATTTTATTAAATCTATCGTCGAGTTAGCACCTGTAGCACAAGTTATTTAATTGTACTTAGTATGGGGCTAACGAGATCTGTGTAAAATGTCCATGATTTTTTTTATAGTATCATCAAAATCGTCCTTCATACCTTTGAGTAAAATTTGTCACCAATAATTACAGTGCTTTCTCTTCTAACTTTGAAAATTGTACCACAAGTAATATCTAGTCTTCGAATAATGAAATGTAATTTTGCATCCATCAACGCTTCCCCAATTTACGTTTCTCAGTCCTAAAACCTCAGCGTTATTAGAAGCACATGGTGAGATAGTCTCGAGTTTGAATAAACAGAATAGTTTTACCTGAATTGCGTCTGCTTCGTAGACGTAATCGATGTTCCGTGAAAGGAAACACATAAATTCTCTACACTAGATCCTCCCCTTAGCCGTGGAAAGGAAGAGCTTTAACGCGACTTCGGTACAGATGTAGAACATTACATTAATACCAAAGATGGCCCATCTGGTTGGTATAGTTTGCCGTGCATCTACTTCATCATATTCTAATTTTTAAACACAAATGTAACATAAATCAAATGTAACAAAGATAGAGTAAAATTGTTGGTTTCAATAATATCTGACCTTTGACCCTAAATGTGAAGAGTCAGAATACTGATGTTATTCCATCCTATTAATGTACTCGATGTAAACCCTTGTATGTTCCCACTGTCGGGGCACGGTTCTCTTCCTGCATCGCAGGAAGGTTAGGGCATACTCCATGGGGAGAGTCCGGCTTGACCGCGCCTGAAATGAAATAAAAAGGTTTTATTCAAAGTAGCACAGAAACTGCGGCTTAATGAACGTTACAATTCAAACTAGGTGTCCATTTCAAAATTTTGGAGAAAAAATGGACAAAAAAACTCCAAACTTAGTCTTTTCAAAAGTCCTTACTTAACATAGTTTACATAATTATTATAAAACATAGAACTCATACATTGTACTGGCTTTAATTCCAGACCTCATTGTCATCTAAATAATCCTTTATGTTATAGTAGCCCTTTTGGCATAAAGTGTGCTCAACATATTTTTTGAACCGCGATTCAGGCAAGCTTAATATATCCTGTTTTTGCTTAGCTCAAGTGATTGATTCAAATCACTAGGTTCGACTAGGCCACGAGCGCTTCGAATGTACTCGTACTTCATAAATAAATATCTTTGTCTTTAAAATTATTCTTAGTTTGCATGCAAAGTAGTCACACATCGAGTACGGAGGCTGACCTAGTGCAGTCTAGCCGCTGCACTTTATAAATTTGTAAAAATTGTTTTAGTATTGCAAGTTGTTCATTGCACTTATGGGATCTCGTTAGATCTTACCAACCAACTTCTACCAACTTATGTATGAAACTGAAGATGATTTGAGAAGAGATGGTCAGAGTGGAGTTTTTATTTCACTTCTTCTCCACTACAATGCGACCCGAAGACAACAATTACAATGACATGTACGTTGACTTTCAACGAACAGAATGTATTTTTTTACGCTGAAATAAATTTCTGATAATATTGATATTTCAGAGTGAATCTTCTGCTGTTTCCATGTAGTGACGATAACGCGCTTAGTTTGGTCTTAGTGCTAATGAATATTTGAATACTTGACGAAGTCGCTCGTCTACATGCGGCATTGGGAAAACATCGGCGTGTCGGGGGTTGGCAATTAGTGTAGGTGGGTACAAGCTTACATCGTATTTGTGATGTCGTTCAACTATGTCTGTTAATAAGTTATGCCAATAGTTGAATCTGCTATTGTCTTAACAATGTTTATTTCTTAAACTTAGAAAATACCTTCAGGTGCATGCTTTCAAACATAACGGGAGTACGTTTTCAGCCTTAACACGTAGACTGCCATGTCAGTTCCCGAGGACTGACAGGTACATATCTGTTTGAGCCATGTCAGTCATTGGTGCCTGACATTGTAGTGTCACATTTGAATGAGTGCAGTGAGCCGTCTGGCATGTTGTTAGTCTTATTTACTATTAGAAATGACTGGCGCGGCCCCAAGCAAAACATGTTCGGCGTGGCCTGCGACTTAAAATTCTTGAACATAGTTTTTTATACATTTTAATAAAAAACCTAATGAAACACGATGATTTTTTAAATTATTTTATGTTTTGACAAGAACAATCACAAGTTACAGGAAAAGTATTATATTTAGATTAATAATTAATTATAAAAAATATCTATGTTCAAAATTAAAACATTCTATGCAAAAGTTAGGTTGGTTTGGGTTGGTTGGGGTGCCCGCACCCGCGGGGTGCGATGCCAGATTACCTTCTCTTTATGGGATCTTGCTGGCCAGCGGCGAAAAATCTGGCGGGAGGGGTCGCGTGGGCCCTGTTTCACTTTGTGGAGCGGGACCCAGGCGACCAACCGAATGAAGGACCGACTTCGGGGGGCGCCGCTGCGCGGAAGCGCGCGCGCCTCGTACCAGTCGGACCAGAGTGGCCGCCGGGACGCGGAGGGTCGGGGGACTCTCCGCGTCCATCACGGCGGGCCGGAAGGCGCCCTTGCGTGTTCCGAGGGTGCCTTCTGGCACGGAGGGGGCCCGCGCGGTCGCTCACCGCCTTCTCTGCTTTCAGAGAGGCGCGGGTGGGCGATGCGACGGGCCTCGCGTGTGGGGCGTGTGGGGACCGTGATGCCTTGGCCCCCACGCGCCTCAACGAGGAGGTGCGCCGCCCTCCCCGTCTCATCGACCGGGTTGCGATGGGATGGAGGGGGCGGCGCGTTGGGGCGTATGGGGGCCAAGATCATACGCACTTGGCCCCTATGCGCTCCAACGAAGAGATGCGGCGTTCCTTCGCCCTGTTCCTGCGGGCGGGGTAGGGACGCCGCCGAAGGAGTGCCCGAAAGGGCGCCCGCAGACGGGGTCGCGGAAGTGTGCGCAAGCGTCCCCGTGGCCCCGTCCTTTGCGGTGCGGAGGAACACCCCAGGAGTTTTAGTCGGTATACCGCCCTTTTCAGGGCGGGGAGTCCGACATAACCACTGTGCTCCCCCGAGCCGGTGGTACCCGTAATTGGGGTTTCTCCTGGGAGAAAAAAAAAGGGTGCCCGCACCCGCACAACACAACAATCGGTCGACAGGACACTATGACAGTTTGCCAACGGCGGCCTATCACTGCCTATCACTTGCACTCGCAACGCGTTCGTAGCTCTCTACGAACGCGTTGCGAGTGCAAGTGATAGCCAGATCCCGCCAAAATGCGAGAATAATTTGTATCATGCGTGCCTGACAAAGTGCCTGACATGGCGCTGTGAAATAATATTTATGCTTTTTATACCATTTGGGCCGCGTTAGGCGCTAGTGACTGACATATATGTTTTTTTAGTAATTTATCAAAATAAATGTGTAAAAAATACTTTATATACAATAATTACGCAACCATTTTGTATCATAATGCGAAATTTTGCATTTGGACAATTTACTAAATCTACTTTGGCAGTGTGCGTGTTAACAAGTCTTGATGCTACTACTTCATGTTGGTACAATGTGATTAGTTGTTAGGTTGCCAGCTTTTGTAGGGTTCTGTTTTCGGCAAAAACCCATAAAATTTCGCCAAGTCCACCGGTCTGTCTGTCTGCAACTTAGCTCAGACACAATTTGATAGGTAGATAACTATTTATTAAATTGGCGGTGTGCACAATTTACGGAGTTAACTTAGTATCTAGTTCTTAATTTAGCTACTTGAAAGATACAATGGTAGTGTTACCCGTAACAGCGATTTCTTTCAGATAAACTTTGGATAGGCAGGTCTGAAAGAAGATTAGAGGGGGTCGGTGTATATAAGTAGCAAAGAATTTACATATAAACTAAATACGCGTATAATATAACTTCTGACAGTTAGACCCGCCACTGTCTTACAAACCTCCACCAACCCGGACTTGGTCCCCTCGGTGGAGTATGGCCTAATCTTCCTGTGATGTAGGAAGAGATCCGTGCCCCAGCAGTGGGACATAAAGGGGTTGCTGTCGAATGTAGTGATAAAGACATGCGTTTAAATCAATATACAACAATGCATTTTATTCATTTTAGACATCATGTTTCATGCAGACATTCACTGCTTAATACCTACACAATCGATATCTAAATAGAAATAGTGTAGGTTTTTTTTTTCAAAACAACCGGGTTCGATTCCCGAACGGAGTACAGATGTTTTTTAAAATGTATGAATGCAGTTTTTCTTGTTATTAAAATCGATGACATGGTTCCTCAGAACAGATCTTCGTATGTCTTATAGTTTCAGACTTTCCCATACTGACCGATTTGAATGAGACACCCTGTATACTTAATAAATATTTAATTAGTGGAGAGGATCAAAGAAGAAAGATTGATGAAACAAATATATATTGCGAATGTGAGTGGAAGGGCTAGTAAGGGACGTCCCAGGCGGACATACATCGACCAAATAGGGGATGTATTAGCAAAGGGAAAGATAAAAAGTACCCGGAACCGTTGTGCGTGCATGCAACGACTTATAAACGTTGATGAAGCGATGGTGATCTGCCAGGAACGTGGCAAGCGGCAGTCCCTGATCTCTGCCTACCCCTCTGGGATACAGGCGTGAGACTATGCATGCATGTATGTATGTATGTATGTATGTATGTATGTATGTATGTATGTATGTATGTATGTATGTATGTATGTATGTATGTATGTATGTATGTATGTATGTATGTATGTATGTATGTATGTATGTATGTATGTATGTATGTATGTATGTATGTATGTATGTATGTATGTATGTATGTATGTATGTATGTATGTATGTATGTATGTATGTATGTATGTATGTATGTATGTATGTATGTATGTATGTATGTATGTATGTATGTATGTATGTATGTATGTATGTATGTAAATATTTAGTTACTTCAATTTCCCAGTCAAGGCCTTAAAATAATAATAGATAAGTTTGGCCCGACAGTGGTGGCAGAAATGTAAAATGCCGGCTTCTCAATCGGGACGTCGTGGGTTCGGCATGTGCGGTTCGACTTTAATTTCCCAGTTATGTACATTTGTTGATGTGGGCTGATTATAGATAGATAGTACATTTGTGAAGTTATAGCAACAATACCACTCCACTCGCTAACTGTGAAGGGAAACATCGTGAGGAAAACTTAGTGTCTGAGGTGTCCGCATACCTCAGCGCTTGCTACGTAAAATGGCCCAACTGTGAGGCTAAGTGCCGAAAACTCAGGCGTAACTAACTGTAGCCCGACACGCACTTGGTAGAATTTTGTTCCTATTTTGATCTCTTTACCACTTTCTGCTTCGACTAGCTATCGTGCAAACTGAAATGATTCAAGCGAATCGTCAAACACTTGCCAGTAGCACACGGCGCGGTGCGCGGCTGGTGAATTAAATATGGCGGCTAAACGGCGGAGCACGAAACTATCTCACGCGCCATTACTGCCGGAGAGGTTTATTTCAACCATTTCAAGTGCTGCAGCTACAGCCTACTAAATAGCAGCGAGACTGTGTATTGTAGAACTATGCAGGAAGCAGAAGTTAGTGAGTCGTGCAGATTAACCGACTATTAAAACAAGTTCATTGTAGCTACTACTCCTGCGTTTAACAAAGGGCACGATTCGTCGTCGGCTATACTAGTCCACTGCTGGACATAGAGCGCCACGTTGTGCTATCATAGGGGGTAATGCCCATAGTTGCTGGGTATGCGGGTTGGGGATCGCAGTTCCGTGTACTGAAGTATTGTACTGCAGGGGGCGCTGCTGCCCACCCCTCGGTTTGTGTCCTTTAGTCGCCTTTTACGACACAGAATTGGGTTGGTGCAATTCTCTAGGCCGACACCACAGCAAGGGCACGATTGTCGTCTAAATACCCTTTAAAATCTGAAATTTGGCATTGATATACGTATCAAGGTGGGATGACGAATCTGCCTGCAGTTTTTCTGCGGAAAAGTGCAGGCAGATGCTGGATGCGGCAAGCTGAGGACAGGGCGCTATGGCGCTCATTAGGAGAGGGCTATTTCTAGCAGTGGACTATTATAGCTTGATGATGATGATTATACATATTATTCAAAATGCCGACAGAACGGTAGATAAAAGTAAAAAAAAAACAGTTTTTTTTCACCTCTCTACACTTTTATTTTTTTCATATTCATATAGTTTGAGTTATCATTGAATTGTTCATTTAGAAGTATTATAGAGACAGGATAACCACTTTTTGAGTTAGAATTAGATTTGTGAAATATTTCTTTACAAGCTCTAATAAAAATTACTTAGATGAAGTTGTTAGTAGTTTGAATGGCGTAGTTCTACGGAACCGTAGAATGTGCGTGGTTCGCACTTGGCTATTTTTTTGACTTTGTTTCGATCAAATCAACAGGTATGATATTTTAAAAAACCTATTTAGAGGCTAAAAATTCCACCCATGCCGGGATTCGAACCCGCGACCTCTGGCTATCCGTGCCAGCGCTCTATTCAACTGAGCTTATGGGCGACTCACCGGCATTAGTGAAATTTCGAACCTCTTTACACTATTCTCTGTATTACGTAGGTTTTTTTAAAATTGTCCTTAGCACGGGTTAGTGCATTAAAAATAAAAATAGTATAGGTATGATATTTTCAAGGATTTTATTATAGAAGCGAACTGCTTACCTGTGCTAAACCAAACTAGGAAGGGTAGTATATTTTGGTGTCTGGTAACGGTTATCTTTACAGGTAAGAGCAAATAAAACTTTATATTTTTGTTGCAAACCCAGATAGAATGAAATTTGACAAGGAAACCTTTGCTGCAAGTTTGACTGCGAGTTATAGTTCTTTAATATTTGGAAAACCGCAACTGAACAATGGTCGATGTACTGTCAACTTACAAAATTTGTTTACTGTATGGTTTATTTGCCTATCGCCGGCTATCCCAGCAAACAGCCTACAGCATACGATACAGTCAAACATATAACGGAAATCAAAAGCTACACAGTCGCTAACTGCCAAAAATGTTACGATAAAATTTTGATTGAGTCTACCACATATTTTCGTTTATCTAAACATCGAGAAGTTTCTTCATGAAAGTTGTGTACGTTTTAACGTGACGATAAAACAAACTTTCGTCCGCAATGTAAAAAACCCGTGAAGGAAATCCCATAATTCACGGCGCAAGAAAACATAAATCATCGGCGTTTGTGAGCAAGTCATCTCGCATCCCTCGACAGCGCGCTGCAAGTGAGAAGCTGTAGCGGACTGACCATGTGTCTACCCATTTTCAGGTTGTTAGAGAGTGTCCGCCCTGCGGCCGCCTGTGCTGGAGCCACGCTGGAGCCGCGCCCACTCACTCGCACTAGTTCCCGCGCGCGGCTTCGGCTTCATTCTCTCACTCAGTGCGTTAAATCGCAATTTCTTTTCTCTCCGCGCCGGGGCGAGCCCGCCTCGGCCGGCTCGCGTGTGTGTAAATAGAAAACCAATCGAGAGAGACTCCATATTCAGGAAACTATGTAACAATCGTTGAATGATTTTTCCCGTTTGCTTGCTATAGGGATTGATGAAAGTGAATGTTTGCGCAACACAAACAACTAAGCACGAAGGTGAAAGTTAGTTATGTTAACCCTGAATATTTGTAGATTTTGGACGGTACATCACTTACTGTTTACATGACGGTATTAGATTTTGGTATTTGTTCGTATCGAACGAACGGAGAAGGGTCTATTTCAGTCATTTTCATATATTATGTCATTAAGTTCGTGGAAACGAGGATATAAATAAAACAAAACATTTTGCAAATATAAACACTACCTATCTTTAACCAGTAGAGAATAGTTAAGGGAGCGTTTTAAATAAATAGGTATTTTTACACTGACTTGGCAATTTATGTTTGATAATAAAATTAGTGTTCGTAAAAATATAACAAGTTCATAATGAAATAGGGCCCTCCTTAACGCAAACTCCAGAAACAGAAATAAGCTTATACATTTTTGATTTTTGTTTTCTGACTATACCGACTAGCAATTTAACAACTTTCAGGAACTTCTTCTTCTTCTTTTCGTGTCAGGAACTAAATTTTGTCTTGACAATTCTGTTATAATCAAAGATGGTTATAATGACTACATACACAACTATGCCAACCCGGACTTGGCCCCCATGGCGGAATATGACCTAACCTTCATGCGATACAGGAAGAGACCCGTGCCCCAGCAGTGCGGACATACAAGGGTTGAAATCAATCGATCGTACAACTTTGCAGAAATGAGTAATCTTTTTTCATTTGAGATTCAATTCTTCCAATTCTTTAAGATGAACTACTCGTATCTGCGGTTGCTACAGCGTTGTGGATAAAAAGGCGCTCTTTCGCTCTCTTTTGTATTTGCTCTTGGCGGTTTTCGAGGAGTATATCACAGGAAACCGTTAAGCTGTGCTAGCACCGAACAAGCGAGTAGATACCGTCATGTTTACACCCCGTATACCCCTAACCATTGATTGGATAAATCTACGGATACAAAGCCGCTTATGAAGAGATAAAGTTTGTTAGTTTATATACATATAAGTTTGTATGTTTAAGGTAAAACTACAAATTAGATTACAAAAAAGCGTATTTAGTGTGCTAAGGACACTTTTAAAAACCCATTTAGAGGCTAAAAATTCCACCCATGCTTTAAATGCACACAATTTTAAATATTTTTTTAAAATTGTCCTTAGCACGGGTTAGTGCATTTAAAATAAAAATAGTATAATCATCAGCGATATCATTTCGATGTAAAAACCTAACTGCAAAGTAGGTACTCGGGGCTGTAAGTAATGCAATTTGCTTAATTCAGATGTCGCTGCCTGTACGTAATACAGAGAATAGTGTAAAGAGGTTCTAAATTTCACTGATGCCGGTGAGTCACCCATTCGCTCAGTTGGAAAGAGCACTGGCACGGATAGCCAGAGGTCGCGGGGTCGAATCCCGGCATGGGTGGAATTTTCAGCCTCTAAATAGTTTTCTAAAATTGTCCTTAGCACGGGTTAGTGCATTAAAAAGAATATAATAGATTCTTTTATTGTCGTTTTTTCAAATGGTGACCTTTACTTTGATGGCTATAATGAAAACCTACAGCCTAGAAACTAAGGTCTATATCCACCCCCTTTCGGGGAAAACAAGAGCTAGCAACGAGACTATCGCCGGCTACAATTAGTCCCTTCACCAAGTTGACAGCCAAATAACATCACAGTGACGCTTCCAAGTTTGTCTTGCCATTGTGGGACCCAACTAGCAACAAGATATCCGGGCGCGGAGGCTTCTAGTTACGATGGATGGTAACTTTTCCAATATCGGCCCATGCCCCTCCCTCCCCCCCGCTCCACCCCCGCCCCACCAACACGTGGTCCGGTAAGCTCCTCACGTCCGCTGAATAATATTTGTCGCTGCAACTAGTTATAACTCGCCGCTAACATAGATACACAGCAGTGGTACAAAATGCTCATTCATATATCCTCGCAGTGGTCCGAAATACGAAAAACGAAAATACTTAAATCATACTAATTTTACAAATTTGAAAGGTTGTATTCTTGGATAAATTTATACGTACTACATAATAACTATGGAGTTTAGTCATAGTTTAAAAATACAAGATATTTAACTGACATTAGATACACAAGAGCTTCCTGCAAGAACAAGACGCTTGCAAATAACATCAAACTTTTATTTTAATGTTTAATCCGTTTTTGCATCTTACTGTACTGTAATTTAATAGAGACTTGAATCGTACTCTTATCTTTTTGCATGATGAACAACATTATATATTCGTCACTATGAATAACTTTGTATTATTGCAAGCTTTGCCTGTTTTTAGGGTTCCGTAACTCAAATGAACAAAATGGAACCCTCAAAGGATTATTTTGTTGTCCGTCCGTTTGTATATCAGGACCTATTGTATTGAGAACGACACCCTGTATCGAGTTGAAATTATAAGTATGACATGTACTTTAGTTTCTTGAAGCTGTGAAAAAATCAGACTCTAAGATAAGGTGAAAAAATGATATGGCCTTTTATGCCGCAAAATTCGTTTATTTTGACACTTAAGGAAATCAAATTTATAGTGTAGTTTCTAGTGACCTAGAACTATGATATTGGACAGGCAATATAAAATTATACTACAAATACAAGAATAAGCATGAAAACTAAAAAAATTGTAATACATCATAAAAATCATGTCGTTGAAGCGCGGAACAAGCTTGGAAAAACTGCGATACCACAAACTTCTACGGAACCCTTGGTGGGCAAGTTCAATTCGCATGTGTCCAGTTTTTTTGTAAAACATTTCTTCTGAATCTCACTATTTTATGAATTAATGTACGTACATTCTGGTCCTTAAACAGAATGCAAAAGAGTCGTAACTACACCAGCCAGCACGCCACACTTGCATTCAGTCCCGAGCCATTATGCGCAGAACTTTTCTAATAACCGCCAACTACTTTAATTTACTTTACACATTTCAAAGTCGTGAAAAAGTGTAATTACACTCCTCGCTTCAAAGAAAAGCAACCGCGGAAAAGCGCGCACTGAATTCAGTGCCTTCAGCAAACATTTGGTACAACAATATCTTAGTTGGTTGGTGCTTACAGTTGGCAATAGGAGAGAGAAATGGGCTCGGCGTTTAATGTTGGAAAGACACTCAATGTACACGTAGCATACATTTGCTTTATCGTAATCCAAACTTACGTAATACTTGAAAGTACGCTTCTAAAGCATGATATTGGTTTTAGTCATACCTTTTCTGTGTCCACCAATGCTACTCATTTCATTAAGTCTTACTTTTACCATCTATGCTCATAAACACCTTAATATTACGAAATTGTCTTATCATTTTTTTATACATTTGATGTTAAAAAAAATTAATCTGACTGAAATTATTATACAAACATGTGTAAACACTATTATGAATTAAAATGATTTTAATGTTAATGCTTTTTTGCACCAGTTTACCATATGAATTTACAAAACCCTTTTAACAAATATAAATGCAGAATGGCAATTTCAGGAAAATTTTGGTAGTTCTACGTATCTCTGGATCTGCACCGAGCAGAAGTGAAATTAATATGTCCACAGCGGAAGGTTGTTCCGCTTTCAGATGACACTCCCGGTCGCGTCACAACATAGAAACTTAGAAGTTTCTTTCGGCAGAGCTACAAAACGCCACCACGAATATGTTTACCTCGGGCGTGAAGTCGGTGTAATAAAAGAATTATATTTAGTTTAATAGCGTTTAAAAAAAAACAGGACCTAATTTATTGACCTAATTTAATCCGTGTTAAAGTTGATCTGGAGTAGGTCAATAAATTGGGTACTGCTAGATTAGGCACTTGATTTTTATTGTAATAATCCGACCAGGTATCATATTGGGCAGGCACACAAAAAGTTAGATTCAATTCAGTACAAAATTCCAAATGTTGAGGTTGTGACCGCACAACTTAGTGAAAGTGCGCAGATCATGATTAGTCGTATGGGCCCCGACAGATAGACGAAAATTTCGAACCTCTTTACAATATTCTCTGAATTACGTACAGGCAGTCACATCCGGCTGAAGTAATCGCATCACTTGCAGCCCCGAGTACCTACTTTGCAGTTAGGTTTTACATCGGAATGATATCGCTGTACACACATGATTATATTATTATTAATGCACTAACCCGTCTTAAGGACAATCTTTAAAACCTATTTGGAGGCTTAAAATTTCACCTATGCCATGATTCGAACCAGAATACATAAATAGGCTGCCTGTACGTAAAACAGAGAATATTGTAAAGAGGTTCGAAATTTTACTGATGCCGGCGAGTCGCCCATTACCTCAGTTGGAAAGAACTCTGGCACGGATAGCCAGGGGTCGCTGGTTTGAATTCCGGCATGGGTGGAATTATTAGCCTCTAATTTTTTTTTTAAAATTGCCACTGAATTCCACGCGACGGACATGGCAGACGTGGCCGAACAATCGGAGACGGAGGGATGATCTCTCAACCTTTCTTCCCGAGTGGAAAAGGTGGCCCTAGACCTTTAATGTTCTAAACAATTAGGTACCAATATTCACAGTCCGAAAAACAAAGAGTCGTGATATCCCAACAAAACATTGAAAAAACCTGGCCAACTTCTCGTCTCATAAATAATTGATGTATAAGACCTAACCAAGTTTCTTGTCTTCGTACATAATATATATAAGTAGTCTTCGTCGTTAAGGCTATACTAGTCCACTGCTGGAAATAGCCCTCCCTTAATGAGCGCCATAGCGCCCTGTGCTGAGCTTGCCGCATCCAGCATCTGCCTGCAGTTTTTCGCAGATCATACATAAATAAATGTGGAAATAAATTTATAAGGAAATATTAAATGTATAATGTTAATGTAAAAGTTTCTCTCTTTAGGCACTTATATAATTATATATAATTATAGGTTATAGGTTACTGCATGTAATAACCGAATCGCTATCGCTTATGTGCCCGCTTCGTACTTAGCACTCAAATTGTGAGCGTCGTCCACAACACAGGTATGCCTAGTGTGGAGTCGCTGTGAACTGGTAAATCCAATTTTTGCTAACTACCCACCTTTTGTAAACAAACATTCATATGTTAGTTATTAGCGTTATTTTTATTAAATCTATGTCTCGTCTTGTTTGAACCTGTTATAATAGATATATTATAAGCAAAGTTGGATTTTGATTTGATTTGCGATTTTATGTGGCGGTCAAATAAAGATTTTTTCCTTTTTCATTTTCATTTTTCACTTAAAACGTCAAATTAAGACCCTGTATAAACTTCTTCTAAGCGTGTCGGTGAAAAGCCACCGTAGTACGCTATATAAACTAGTAACCTTGTAATGTAAACTACTTTCATTATTCTTTACATGTTTAAATAAGTGTTAATATATTTATAAGAATGATACATTGTCGCTATGAAAGTAAAAGGTGATATTTTGATTTTTTTCCGACAGTACCCAAATACACATAAGTTTATTAATTAGGATAGATTAGATAGTATTAAAGAACAGCTCGAAAGCATGAAAATTAGAATAATCTTTCAAATTTGTAACATTAACCCCTGCGCAATTTTTTGGCTTCAAATAAAGGGAGGGGTCGAAAAGTACACGAATGCGTGTTTTAATATATGCACAACGCGCGCCCGCCAAGAACTTGACCTGGCGCACTCTGCGCGCCTTGATTAACCATGAAGAAAGGTTAACATACCACAGCGTTCAAAATTGTATATAAGCAACATAAAAAATATAAAAAAAGATCTTAATCAAATTGATTGATCAATGAAGATAAAATAAAAAGGTTGTTGATCTATTCAAACTTAATGAAACCCAGACTTTAAATTTCCTTAAAATCATATTATTGAGTTTGGACAGCGGGGATGTCTGGGGCAGGAATTCTGCGCTTTGCTCTTGAAGAACACATTCCGCAAAGCCGGGCCGCGGGGCGCGGGGCGCGGGCCGCGGGGAGGAGAGCCGCAAAGCGCATTACTCACTAACTGAATGCACCTACATCTTCCTTCCTCAATGTTATACGTGTCATGTGTGCCTCCTACTATTAGGATTATCTTGGAAATGCTGAGCTCAGTGCCTTTAACGGAATTAATTCTGTGGGATGGCGAAGTGTAAGCTTGTCTCTCAGCAATGTTGTCAATCGTGCGAGAACAAACAAAAATGTCGAAAAAGGCTAGGTAGGGTCGTTATTTCATGAAATTGAGTCATTATCGATTTTTCAAATAAAACAGTTTTTAGAGAATTACCCCACAAAATCTAAGTTACGTTAAAGCAAATGAATTAAATGTGTGATTACTGAAAAACGACCAACTTCAAGTCAGAAAATTGTAATGTCTAACTATGTCGAAACTTTGACAAGTTTTGGAAAAATAATACGTGATTTATAAATGTATGGATCATATTTCGGCTGAATTATATAAAAAATCTATATATATATCACATCTCTTAAAACTTCCAAAGTTTGATCTATCTAATACAGGGTGAACTTTTCAGATGGGAGAGGGAGAGTACCTTAAATGTTATTGTTATAGAAAAAAGTATTTAGGAGACTATAATTTTTAACTCTGAAATTAGTACTCGGGCACTGTACCACTGTGCTTATTTTATTTTTATTTTATTTATTTACAAAAAGCTCACAGCGCAAATTTTTGTAATGTTGTAAGTGAGCAGTTATGGCCTGGTTTCATTAATTCATGCTATGGTGGAATTTTGATAACAGCAGCAGCTTGAATGCTAAATGCTGCCTGCTTTTATGCATACTTCACGCGCCAGTCACTATAATTATACATGCATGTTGCTGAAACAATACAACAACAAAATATAGTGTAAGCAAAAACCACGTTTATTTCACAGGCTAATGCGGCGTTACGCTTTACCTACCATTATTGACGTATCTACGAGTATAGTTTGGTAAAAAATTACATCCGTAAGCGATGTGTTTGCAAAAAGCGGTGCGCTATGAAAAAGTTTCGCAAAGAAGAGCATAGGCATTCGCAGTTACAGCATCATAAGGCTAGAGGAATTTTCGCAATAGCTGGCTTCCTTTGAATCGGAGTTGAGTGAGAAAATATCGAGTTATCCTTCTTTATGCAGCGTCGGGCGAGAGCGGGTGTTAGTCGTGCAAAGAGTTTCCGCCAGTACCTACACTATCGAACATGGCCGACTAGACCCCAAGGTCCGCTTTCTGTGACTGTGACACTTATTACAATAAATGACACGTAATAGATTTATTACATTTATTTTATCAGATGCCAGCTCAGAGCATTAAATATGGATGCCACCAAATACTACATATATCGAAAATAACTTTTTGCTGTACGTGAAGAGTATCATGCGTACTTTATTGAGCGGACTCTTTATTGTACCCCGCACGCAGCCGGGTGTTCGATTGCCATTCCTTGGCCGAAGCTATTTGTCGACAAGTTTACTGCTCGCAGACTGCGCCGCGATGTGCAGTTTGCGAAGAATTTCCCATTTAAAACTTGCTCACTGTCGCCGCGGCCGTATTTTCGCAGTTGAGCGGAGAATCGCCATTGCACTTTATTTAACGTGAGTCGCGCGATCATCTCGATTGAGTGGAGCAGTCTCTCGGGATCTGATCGAAGCGCATCGGATCGATGCGCGCCTGCAGGCCGATTCACAGACATTGGATTTCCATTTCATGTTCATAAGCGCTGAAAGTAGCAGTTTGTTTTCCCTTTCGCCATTTAGAAAATATGTTATAGAGGTCAAAGGATCATGTACCGTGAGTTATAGCACCACCGCCTTACATCACAGTCACGTCCGCGGCCGCCGCCCTCGACTCTGCGACGATTTATTTATATCCTCTACGTGGGCTACGGCAAATGCATCGGTATGTACTGCACCTTTGCTCGATTTCCACATTTTTGCTGAACAAATCAACAGAGCAAGATAAATCGGTCGTAAGATACCGAACAGTGTTTTCATATTCTCGTGTTTGGTTTTGTTTGTTATTTTATCGCAAATGCGTTGCTAACAAAATCACTAGTTTCAGTTATGACTTGGTTATTAGCTTGACTTGTGTAGATAACAGTAAAATACAATTGAATTCAACGTAGAGTTATACGCGCCAACATATTGGCAAAAACACTGAAACTGCTTGATGAATCAAGAATCATGTTTTATGGCTCTTCAGCGTACTCCGCTTCCATAAAACTATTTGGATTAGAATTCAGAGCGTCGCTGGCTCAGAAGTGAAAAAGCAAATTAATTTAGCTCTCTCGTTGCTGTTTGGCGTGCAGCGGTCGCCGGCGACACCGACCGCCCGGACTCTCGAATAAACAGAAGTGCCTCTTTTATTGGGTAAGCAATCATGCGTCCGTATCACAAATGATTTCAAACGCAATTTTTTTTATTTTCTATAAAAACAAAATGATTACTTAAAATCGTCAAAAAAACTTAAATAATTATGCTCGAGTAGTTATCAAAGCAGCAGTTATAAGATGATAGTCAGTTTCCAACAACTTTTTATGATTAGTTAAAAAAACTTCTCGTTAGTGGCATGGGTTTTCTGAGTATTCATAGCAGGGACTGTTCGTCCGTTGCAAGCTTCGCAGTTTTTCTTTGAAGTTAAGATAATGTGATACCTGGTAGTCAATTTCCAGCGCCTGCTACTGAGACTAGATGTAGAGTGAAAGAACGGCTAACTTCGTCAGGAGAATAAGAAAGTCATTATATATTAAACTGGACTAGTCACGATTATTTATTAGGTAAAATGTAATTACTTTATTTCTCGTCGTTTTGGCAGCATTACAGTTGCCGTGGTAGCAGTTGCAGTTGACGAGTACAGTCAATTATTGTGGGTAGTCACTATAAATTTTTCGTAGTGGTGACCAGCTTTAATTTTTTTTTGTAATCATTAAGAAATACTAATAAGAAAGAAAGTTTTTATTTTTCATTTCTTTGTCCGTGTATTATTCCACAGAAAACTGTCTTTAAAATTACCTACATATGCACGTTAGATTTATGACTTAGCTTGTAACAATATTGTAGGTACAATTGTTTGTTTTCTTTCAAACCCTTCTGCAGAACTAGATATAAATTATGATAATAAAAAAATCAAGGAAGTAGAATCAACCAAATTTCTAGGCCTTATTGTAGACAAGCAATTGAACTGGAAAACACATATTGCGGAAATGTGCAAAAAAATTAGCTCTTCTGCCTACTTACTATATAGACTAGCTCCAATCACAAACACGGACGCTGTCATCACTGCATACCATGGACTTGTGGCATCCGTGTTGAGATATGGGCTTATATTCTGGGGCAACTCCACAGACCGAGAAACGGCATTCAAGGCCCAAAAAAGAAGTATCCGCGCTATGTTCCGACTTAAACAAACCGACAGCTGTAAACCATATTTCAAGGAACACCATATTTTAACTCTGCCATCTTTATATATATTTGAAGTAGCGCTGTTTGTGAAATCAAATCCGCACATTTTTAAACCAGTTTCACAAGTCAGTCAAAGAATGCAAAGGGACGAAACTAAAGTATGTTTACGTAGAGCAAATACCGCACTAATGTCCAAAAGTATATTTTGCATGGGATCTGCAATATATAATAAGCTGCCGAGTGCCCTGCGAGAGTTGGAAATAGGCCTGTTCAAACTAAAGCTAAAAAAGTTATTAAGTGAAAAATGCTATTACACAGTGCTTGAATATCTGACAGAAAAATAATAATTACTACATAGCTATTTATATTAATAATATGGACAATTTGTAATTTCCGGTGACCCTCTCAGACTTTTTGACGTGTTTAATGTATAGTTTTTTTTTTCTTTTTTTTTGACATTTGTAATTATTATTATTTCTTTATTCCATAGTATTGTTTTAATTTTAATTTTAATGACTTATTTATATTAACCTTTGCTTGACATTTAATCTTATTAAGTAGTTATCTTTGGTTGACATTTTAATTTTAATTTCTTTATATCAAATATTTGTACGCCTCATAAGGCAAAACATGCTGCACGAAACTTAACCACTACATCTTTACACACTCATGTTTTACAAATAAAGTTCTTTATCTTTATCTTCAATAAATAAAAATTAAATAAAGAGAAAAGCCGTACGTCGTTTTCTTTCAAAAACTGAAGTCCTTCTATGATATACAACGTATTTAAGATTAGCACTCGCACGCTTTTGGAGCTACATAGCAATCGCAATTAAGACATAGCGCATCGGTGCTAACATCTTGCACAAGAAAATAAGTGATCTTCGTTGATTTTGCAGCATTCTCTACTTCACTGTACCCAGAATAGATTTCTCTACACAGGAGCAGCATAACACATACTTTGCATGTAAGTGACTTTCGGTATAATTTGATTCTGAGCACTGAAAAACATGGACCTCAAGTACACATTGAGATTCAAAGATTTAAAAAACTTTGTAGAACGGATTTACTTACGGGTATTGTTATATCGGAAAAAGTCCGACCAGGTTTCGCTCCGATTCGCAGAGCTTAATCATGGTGAGCAGAGATGGAGCTTGCGTCGTCGGTTGCTCCTCTCACATTTAAAAAACTAGCCGATCTTTTTCACTTCCATGCTATGTAGACATTAATTTCATACCCTGTTAAGTAGTTTGTGATTTGTTGATTTCCTGAAAGGGAGACGCAGAACGTAAAATAACCTAGATTGTATTTTCTAAGGTTAACGCGAGCAGTAGACATAATTAAAACTGTTTTTATACGGATTTCGGATGTCATCCGGAGAGTCCCGGATGACATCCGGGCGTCATCCGGGACCACGGCACCTGAAAAAGTGCCAAAACTTCGGAAAATTTTAAAAATGTAATAAACGAGCAAAAATCCGTATAAAAACAGTTTCAATTATAACTTAGATTGTTTTCGCGTTTGGTTAAGACCCACCTCTTGGCCGCGAGCATGGGATGTGACTTTCTACCGCTTTTGCTGTTGCTATTGCACTTGGTAACCACATTACCGCTGCCGAGCCAGTCGGGCCGCGCGCGGACTGCATCTTCAAGTCACTAACGGACTGCTAAAAGACCTACGTTGTCACGGGTTTAAATCAAGTACGTTCCTGGTTCTAATTAAGATACGAAATCGTTTATGATGCGCCGATTTAAAGCAAGGATACATTTAATTTATAAATATTAATTTTATTTTTCACAATATTTAAAACTGTTCGATCTGTACCTAGAAGGAGACCCGTAGCGTCACCTCAATGCAATAAAAATATCAAATTATGTAATAATTTGAGATTTTCGAGCAGTTTAATTGGTTACAAAGTAATTTTAATCAGGTTCGTTTACCCACTTGGCTGTACTGTTTAATCACTGGAGTGATTTACTTGAAGCTGTTGTAGGTGAGCCAACCCAGCGCTAGCAGCAGGCTCCGCTTATAAATCCTGAGATTAAATCTTCATTAAGCTTCTTCAGATAGCGTTCGCCGTAAATCTGATCACAGATATACGTGGACGTTTGGCGCGTGTCTGCAGCTGTTGCCGCCTTGCTGAGGTGAGGCAAAATACTAAGTCTGTCGCCTTTTTATAGCAGAAGCATAGCAGTTTTTACTTGCCAAATCTGTAACCTTCTGCTTAGCCAAGGCCTCCTTTTTAGTTCCCCACACTTTTCTATTCGCAACCATCTCATTCCATCACGGCAAGAATGTATTGAGGTCATGTGGTTTCGTTGTTACCCGGGCAACCAAGCAATTTCTAATACTGACTAACTTAGCCAAGCTAACAACAAATAGTAAATTAACAGTTAATGATTTCAAAAAGACGCCTGTCACCTCAGTCTTCCGATACCACGGTACTTGAAAAAGTTGAAATTTTCTTCAGCCAGATGTCGTTGCCTGTAGGAAATACAGAGAATAGTGTAAAGAGGTTCGAAATTTCACTGATGCCGGTGAGTCGCCCATTAGCTCAGTTGGAAAGAGCGCTGGCACGGATAGCCAGATGTCGTGGGTTCGAATCCCGGCATGGGTGGGATTTTTAGCGTCTAAATAGGTTTTTATAATTGTCTTTAGCACGGGTTAGTGCATTAAAAATAAAAATAGTATAAACTTGAAAAAGTGTCAAAACGACGGAAAATTTAAAAAAATGTAAATTAAACGAGTAAAATCCGTGTACCTAAATACTGTTTTTATTTTTATTAGCCAAGCTGATATATTAAGTATGACTGGTTCAGCGGTTAGTCCAATCACTCGTTCATCGAATAATATTAAAATCAATTAGTTTTATTCATGATAAAAACAATTGTTTACTTACTGAACGTCTAAGTAGTTAACTTCACAGTTAATAATTTTTTTGGAGAATTATTGTCTTCTTACTTCGATGCAATATTACGCCACAGACTGTAATTCCACCCGCGCTGGTTTATTCACTACACGTGCTCCATAAACTCTCGAAAATATTCCTCAATTAGAGGATTAGAAAATAAAACTGCGATAGTGTCAACTAAAAATAAAACCTGTACTCCGTAAATAAAGCGGTGACCAGTACGCCGAGGTAGCGGCGCTACGAGCGTGCTACGGAATGGCGTAGCAAGTGCTACGAGCTACATTTGAGTAGCGAATTTACGATTCATCTAACGTGAGCACAATTTAAATTAATCGTAGTATTAGTATTTCTTAATTCGTGATACTCATACATAGTTATACATTGAACGGGTCTAATCGCGATTATGCCTGTCCGGGGGCGTAGTGAGTGTTGTGTGTCGGCCAGCTGCGCTAAACTAAAAGTGACTACCTACAATAATTGACTGTACTCGCCACTTCAGTTCACTCCTGACCATGATAACGTTAATGCTGCCGAAACGTCGGGAAATAACGTATTTACGGTTTAGAAGATAAGATAAGATAAAACATTTATTTAACGGCACAATACTTTAACACATAACATTGGCATACATGAACATCAAATATAACACCTAATAAACTAATAAATTATCGGTTTACCTAATAAATAATCGCGGTTAGACCCGTTTAATACATAACTATGTAGTCGTAGTATGCACCCAGCTGCGAAAAATAGTGAGAGGAAGGACGAAAGGCGAAGAATTTTCTTTTTGTAAAGAGAACATTTCTCTAATTGTTGTCGTTAAACTAGCTACATTTCACTGCAATATAAAGGACTTAATACGTGAAGTGTCTTGAGTTTGGTTACTACAATGTCATATACTGTATATTGCAACTGGATAAGAGCTCTCGGGAGTGATTTACACGCATCGCGATACGGGTAAGCTCCACCGTATGCTCGCCACGCGCGGCTCTGCTCTAAGGAGATCAGGGACACTATTTTACTAAACGCATAGTTGTTTAACAATATGAACAGTTTAATTCAATATTTTTATTCGGTTCGACATAGTTTGGAACATGTTTTTCTTAATAGCCAATCGAATAGTTTTATTTAATAGTCATAATCATCGTCAGGCATTTGACACCCATTGTAGGACATAGGCCTGCTGTATGGTTTTCCACGCTTTACGATCTTGTGTTGTACGCATCTAGCGCCTCCTTATTTAATAGTCTTCTTCTTCTTTGGTCCTTTAACTCCTAGCGGAGCATAGGGGCTCAACCACAAATTTCCTCTTCAGACGGTGGTTCGCGGCAGCCTCCAATTCAGGCCAGCTAGTGCCGATTCTTGGCCTCTTGGTCTATTGATCTTTTCCAGGTGGTCCTTGCTGCCCCCTCTTTTGGCTGCCCAATGGGGTATACGTAAGTGCTTATCTGGTCAGGCATCTCTTGTCGCGGCGTAGTGTATGTCCTATCCGGCGCCATTTCCTATCCAGGATGTCTAGGTGGACTGGTATATGATTAGAACACTTCCTGAGGTCCTGGTTCCGTATTCGTTGTGGCCAGAATATCCCCAGTATCTGTCTGAGACATTTGTTAATACATACCTGAAGCCTGTGTAAGATATCTGAATGCACAAACCAGGGCTCGCAACCGTACCTGTTTGATAGTAACTCTTGCAAATTCATTCGGCTACAGCACATTGTGGTTTTTTTTCGCGCGTTGTGTTTACCTATTAAATTGTCATAGATACCTACTCAAAAAGTATAAAAATAGCAATGCGATTCTCTAGTATACTACAAACCAGTGTCAAACGGCGCTATTCCAGTTGTAACTTCACTATTAGACTGTAAATAAGGAATGTTTTTAACTAAGTAATATTCATATTATTTTATATCAGTATTTAATGTGTAACTTAATTGTCTAATTAATTTTGCTAAGCATTTATACAGTTAAATTACACTGTGCAATATTTTTATGTTATACCATCTTAAAAACTGTAATTTATGGCAATAAACTATTGAATTGAATTGAACGTCCACACGTTTAGTAGACTTTAGGCCCTGATACAATGTTCCTCGCCACAATACCCACAGTATTGGAGAACTGACATCGGCCGACTGAATATAATTGTCTTGCTCTGCTCACCGGTATGCCAAATGCATAGGTCCCAGTGTTATTTCTGGCTCCTAAGGTGACCTTGCTTTAATCTTACACTAACTCTGAAGGGGTAGTACGACGACGCTAGTAGCGTGTCTTGATTGTAAAAAGTCACGGCTTTCAGTACATTAATTGTCCAACTCTGGAATTATAGCACCTCGAAACGCATGACTCGTGCCAGCATACTACCCGGGCTGGTAGGCGTGCTTGCCTCAACGTCACTGTATTTAATTCAAATGATTCAATAAACAATATATTTGTAAGACATGTTGATTTTCATTCAGCCTTCAATGGACTGTGTATGTAAAGGAGAGGGTAGTCACCTCACTGCAGACGTGAAGTACAATACTCTACTCGAGTCACTCGATGTCTGATAAATTTCGAGTGAGCTGTGACCCAATCAAACCCGAGCAGCGCAAACAACTAAAAGCTCGATCGAGCAAACGATCAATAAATTATCTCTCACAAAGTGGAAGTAAGAAACCGGGATTGTATCAAAAACATCGCGAGATTGATCTTCACGCGATTGACTTTCTAGTGGCTGTAGCGGATCGGGCAAGGGGGCGGGAAGGGGGGCAAAAGGGGATGGTGGAAGACTACCGGTCGCAAATTTAATTGAAAACTTATTGTTTTCCTTCGCAATTAGATTCGGATTCCGGTTGAAACGAAACTCTCTCTTTACCAAATTAAGGTTTGCAAGTTTAATGTTTAAATTAATTCGTTCCGAGAAAGTTGTTCGATTGAATGTGAGACGTCAACGCCTCGGGAACATTACTGAATGGTAATTTGGCAATTTTTGTCTGTATTTATTCAATTAGAACTTAAAACTGAAAGAAAATATAGTAAAAATCGCGATTGCTAAGCAGATTGCTATTAAGGAGGCAGTACCGACATAGATAACTCACATGTACTTTGTATGACGATATCACTGTACCCACGTGATTATACAGTGATTATGATTATGTACAGTAAATAAAGAATATTCTTATCTTATCTTACAGTGATATAGGTAGTCGGGGCTGTAAGTGATGCAATTTGCTTAAGCCAGATGTCGCTGCCTGTACGTAATACAGAGAATAGTGTAAAGAGGTTCGAAATTTCACTGATGCCGTTGAGTCGCCCATTGGCTCAATTGGAAGAGCGCTGGCACGGATAGCCAGAGGTTGCGGGTTCGAATCCCGGCATGGGTGAAATTTTTAGCCTCTAAATAGGTTTTTAAATGTTAGTAATGTTTTTACTTAAAAAATTAAGTGCATTTCTGCGAAAAACAACTTTGAACCTCAATGTCCCTCAAACCATTGACTCAGCAAGTATCGCAGCAAGACCCTGTATTGTTCCCATTTATTCTTTCGAGGAGCACATCACGTCTGTTGCGGAGGTGGTCACGTGAGGTCGTCGCTCGAAAATTAATCGCAGCAGCGGCGCGCTGTCACTGCAGCCGCCTCGGCAGCTCCGGGCGTTTTTGCACACAAAGAGAAATGCAAAGAACCGTTTCTCAGCATTCAGGAGCCCACTTAAGACGCAAATTAACTGCGTTGCTAACTAAGTGTCTCGCGTAATACTTTAAGGCGTTATTGTTAGTTGCAGCCGCCGTGTTGCGCGACCCGTCGGGCAAGGGATCCGCGGAGCCGAGA
Source organism: Yponomeuta sedellus (assembly GCA_934045075.1). Lineage (NCBI taxonomy): Eukaryota > Metazoa > Arthropoda > Insecta > Lepidoptera > Yponomeutidae > Yponomeuta > Yponomeuta sedellus. The sequence goes on from OW203727.1 coordinate 186,791, forward strand.
GTGTGCTCTGCTGGAGCAGTGCCAAATGTTGCCGAATGGAATCTCGAGTGGAAAAGTGCTTAAGTGGGGAAGATACCGCGAGTGGAGAGTGCAGCGTTGAGACATGTGCCCGCCAGCGGAGATATTACCGCACCGATTGTGTTTTAACACGGAATTGATGGCCGAAGTATCGCGATGTTCCGAAGTCGTGGCAAGTGAGTTCTTGCATGG